>RJWM01000193.1:126645-155070 GCA_004363535.1 Dasyprocta punctata | reverse complement strand
ACTGAAATATCTAGAGGCGGTGTCAGAGGTCGGGAAACCGCTCACAGATCGCCTGGGCATTTAAATTTCTGCTTTGGAGAGAGATCTGCACCTGGCTATGTGAAGTTTATGGATGTCCCTAGAAATCAGTCACGTTTCTGCATGTGGACGCTCAGCGGGCCTTCTCTAAATAGAAATGGCCCGATAGTCGCGTCCTTGCCAGGGACTGTGACACGGCTGGACTAATGGTCAGGGACGCAAGATCACAGAGACCCCCAACTCCTCATCACCACAGGTTCTCCAGTAGCTCCACTTTTTAGATTTCTTCACATTTGGAAATGATGAAGCCAAATGACAAGGAGGTTCTACATGAAGCATCATTCTTCCTGAAAACAAAATATTTAGTAGATAAAAAAGACTGTTCAATGTACCCGAGAATCATTTGTCCCACCTTGCAAGTACAGACCATCTCGCACCTACGAAAGAGAACTGCATCAATGGAGTCAAAAAATAATGTTTGAAACAATTTGAAAATTTTTTCTCAAAGTTGAATATAGATTGACCAGCAGCATTCCACTCAAAGGCGTCTACCCAAGAGAAACCAAAACCCATGTCCACATGAAAACTAGTGCATGAATGTTTATGGCACAATTATTAATAATAGTAAAAAGGTAGAATTGACTCAAATGTCCATCAACTGACAAATGGATGGTATATTTGTACAATGGAAAAATAACCACAAAAAGGAATGATATGCTACTGATATATGCTACGACATGGATGAAACTTGAAAATATTCTTAGTAAAATAAGTTGGACACAAAAGAGCACATATTAAATAATCCATTTATAGGAAACGTCCAGGACAGTCAAATTCATAGAGGGAAAAAAAATAGACGGGGGGGGGGACCAGAATGAGAAGTGAGTGGTGTATAGAAAGGTGGCTTTTTGGAGTGATGAGAATTTTAGAATTAGATGATGATGATGGTTGCACATTTTTTTGAATATACTAAAAACCACGGAATTTAAAAGAATGGCTTTTATTACATGTGAGTTATATATCACAGTAAAAATATCTACACTCCAGTCCGGATTTCCAGTGGTTGCTTTGTGAAGAAACACTGAATATAGATTCCGTGGGCGATTTAGCTTGATTCTTGAGAGAATCTACAGTTAAAACAGCAACACTATCACAGGCAAACTCAGTCATAAATGATGTTAAAGCTACCTTTTGTGAAAGAATAAAAAATAGACTCAAGAAAGCTTGGCAAAAGCTTCCCAAGATCAGTTGTTGCAGAAGTAATTATTACCTCCAATGAGTTAGATGTGGTTCCAGGACAGTGAGGTCACTATATAAATAGAACATAAATATGAGGAAGAGGAGACCCGCCTGAGGAATAAGGAATGGTATGTGGGCACAGAGGGAGAGTAGAGAGCAAGATAGGTGCAGGAGAAAGATTGGGGTAGAGTGAGGGAGGTACTTTTTTTACACAGGGAGATGCTACAGGAGGACCTTCAATGCTGATTGCTCATTTGCATCATCTGGAGAGCTTAAAACAAAACTGAATCCTTGTGCCCAATCACATCTATTCTGAGTCATTTGATAAGGTCTCATTCCCCCGCTTTTTTTTTTCAGTACTAGAGATTGAATCCAGGGCCTTTGCATTAAGTTGTATCCCCAGCTATTAATTTTTATTTTTCTGAAACAAGGCCTCATTATGTTGCAGTTACCCAGGCTGGAATCCAACTTGCAATCCTCCTGCCTCAGTCTCCCAGAATTCCAGTATTTCAGGCTGTTAGGGTTTTCCTCTGAATGTCCCCCCAAAGCCTCATGCGTCATGGGGGCAAGCTTCTAGAATTTGTGATTGATTCATGGTCCAATGCTGGGATTATGGTTGTGAGTGCTACACCCAAGTGGGTGTGGCCTACATGCAATATAAGGGACAGAGTCTTCTCTCATGCTTCTCCCTTTTTGCTCTTGTTACTTATGGCATCTGCCATGAACTGTTGCCCCTCTGTCATGCCATCCTGCCTTGGACCCAGCTGAGTGTAGACTGAAACTTCCACAAACTGTGAGCTAAATAAACCTTTCCTTCCTTAATTTTGGGTGTCAGGTATTTTGTCCCAGCAATGAGAGAAAAGTAACTAACACAGGCCTGTACCACCACACCTGGCTTCAGCAGATTTTTAAACTGTTCAGGTGGTTCTAATATAAAAAGTCAAGGCCATCACTTCTACTGTGATGAACGGAAGCCCAACTCCATAAAGGAACTTTCTCCTTCACTTTTACAATTCCCAGGCTTGATTCCTACTGTTGCAGCAACAGGAAAGGATTCTTAAGACTTTAATCCCAGTCCATATCCTTAGCCTCAAAAGGTCTTGGTCTTGTATAATTACTCTATAAAGGGGTCAGAAATTCTAATATCCATCCCAATAGAAACTTTGCGAAGCATCATGGATAATTTGGTGAGTTAATGCAGGATATTCACAGATGATACACATCAGTATAAATTAACTCAGAAATTCACAATTTTTCTGGGGCTTTTTTGAAGTATTTAATTAGGTCTAGATTCTTGAAAACTTGGACTGTTCTTCCAAAAATAAATCACTAAATTTAAAGCTATGTAAATATTAATAATTGGTAAATTAAAATACCTCAAACCTAAATCCTTGCTAATCAAATTGTTGCTGTGATATAGGGTGGCAGATCATCCTAGTTTGTCAAGCCCCGAGGGATTTGTCCGTATTCACGATCTGCACTGCTGAAACTTAAAAAGTTTGGGTGAACCAGGAAAGTTCGTTACCCTACCCCTGAACTAGCAGTAATGACACCCACCAGGAGAGCTTGTTGTAAATGTTAAAAGTCAGGCCCCATTATGAGCCCATATGAACAAGATCCCTAGGGGATGCAGATGCACAGTACTGTCTATCAGGAAGTCACTGACTGGAATTGTGTCACCCAAAAAGGTACAATAAAGTCCTAAGCCCAGTACCTCTCACTGTGACCTTACTTAGAAATGATGTTATTGTAAATGTAACTATTTAAATTAAGATGAGGTTACACTGCAGTAGTGTGGGCCCTTAAACAGGATGATAAAGTGAAGGTGAAGTCACACAGGGGAAAGGTCATGTGGCAACAAAAAAGGAGATCAGAGAGATGCAACTGCAAGCCAGAGCACACCAAAGATTGGTGGTCACCTCCAGAAGCTAGGAAGAAGTAAGGAAAGAGTCAACTCAGTCTTAGAGGAAGCATTGTTCTATTGACACTTTGGTTTCATACTCATCTCCATAATTGTGAGAAAATAAATTTCTGCAGTTTCAATGTGCCTGGTCTTTGGTGCTTTGTCACAGAAGTCACAGAAAATGCACACATGCCTTTGATTCACTGATTTATAGTTCAACAAAATGTTACTACGGCTATCTCCCAACAATTCACTCCTAGATATAAACGCAAATGATTTGAAAATAAGTATTTACAAAAAAACTTGTATGAGAATGTTTACAGCACTACTATTCACAATAGACAAAAAGGTAGAGACAACCTAAATAAGTGTTCATTGGGTGACAAATAGATAAGCAAAGTGTGTGTCTGTGCAATAGAATATTATTCAGCTATAAAAAAAGCAATGAAGTCCCCATGCATGCTACAATCTGGACAAACCTTGAAAACATTATGCTAAGTGAAAGAATTCAGACAGAAAGGCCACATATTGTTCTATTTTTTTCATATGAATGATCCAGAATAAACAAATCTATGATCAGAAAGTAGATTAGTGGTTTCTAGGCACTACAGGAAAAGAAGACTAGGGAGTCATTGTTCAATGTGTATGGGTTCCCTCTTGGCGTGATAGTGGTAATGACTGCACAATATTGTGAATTCACTTACGCCACTGAATTGTACACTTAAAAATGGGTGAGGTGGTAAATTTTATGTTATCTGTATTTTGCTACATGGAGGAATAATATATAACCACAGTCAGTCCAAAGGTCCTGTAGCCTGAAGGGAGGGTGCATTTGGGAAACTGAACAGTCAGCAAGTTTCAATAGCAGGATGCAAAGACTAGAGAGAAGTTAGCCCATACAGGTCTTTTTAGGTGCTCGTAACAATTTTAACCTTTTGTCTAAAAGCATGGGAAACTTTGCTTTTTGTTTGCTTTAAACTGAAATTCTTCAAGGAGAACCCAACTGCCACCAAAGTATCTACTGGTCCCAACTCTTACTGCCACCCCCTTGATCTGTTGCTCACACACCATTCAGAGTGATCTTGTTCAAACACAAATTTTATCATATCACTCTTGCTGAAAACCCTCCACTGGCTTTCCTTTACTGCACTTGAAATCAAATTTCAACTCTCTGCCCCAATTTAGAGAGCATATATGTGTTGGCTCCAACTTTCTCTCCCACTACTCTCCCTCTGGACTCATGCTTCAACTGATTTGGCCTAAACGAGATGATTGCATTCCCTCTGAGGGCCTGTTGCGCTGACTGGGCCTCTCTTTGGCATGTTTTTCCCCTCTAAACTCTAAATGGTTAGTTCCTTCTTCCCTGTCATTCAAATCTCAGCATAGATGTCACCACCTGAGAGAGGCCATTTCAAACAAAAGTAGTCACCCTGTTCTAATTGCCTGCATAGGACTTTTCTAATGTTCTCTTGTTTATATGTTTGGTTTTTGTTTGTGTGCCTCTTCCCAGATCCCCCACTAATATGTGACCTCTAACAGGGAAAAGTATTTTTGTTTCTTTTGTTCCCCCATTGTACCATCAGCACCCAGACAGAGTGCAACTCGAAAGCTACTGAACAAATGAGTGGTGCATAGTAGTAACTCAGTAGTGACTGTTGACTGGTTGAATAAGGGTGTGATATTTGAAATGGGTTTGAAATATGAACAGAATAATGGTGGTCTTTGAGGACCAAAGAAGATACTCATTACAGGTTAGAAACAACATGAATAAAGGTGGTGGCTTGGACAAAAGCAGAAAGTGTACTCAGAAAAGTGGCAAGGCACATTCTAGGGCCTAGTGGCGGAAAGAAGGCAGGAATGTCAGTTGGGCTATGGTAGAAGAGGGCCACGCTGAGGCTAGGGTCAGGTTAGACTTTCTAGCATAGGCAATAAGTAGGAGCAGTGGAGAGTCTCTCATTAGTGGAATAACATGACCTATGTTTGGGGAAAGTAATTTGGGAATCAGTGTGAAGGAAGCAAATTTACCAAAGGAAGAGACCAGAAACAGGAAAATAGTTTAGAGGTCACTGCAATAGCCTGATTGGGAGTTGCCAGTGATCTGGAGAAGAGGCACTGGAGTAGTTGGTCTGCATTAGAATAGACTGGGAACTTTTAAGTTTATGAATGCCTGGGCTCCATCCCCCAGAGATTCTGATTGAATTGGTCAGGGATAGGGGATCAGAATATTTTAAAAGTTCTGCAGTTAGGATTAAAACCCCTGAGACAGATAAAAAGGAACTGTTCTGACATAGAATTCTTTAAGACTGAGCAGACTTGAGTGATGAAGGAAAATGTGACTGACTTCTAGTTTGAATTAATTTAGAGGATAGCTTTTAAAGCACAGTTAGTTAAGATAGTTATACAACTAATTTCTTTAGTTCATTGGAAAGAAAGGTTTGTGCTAATATGGTTTGGACAATTAGCTACCAGTATCTTATACTCTGAGTAACTAATTTAAAGATAACAATACACAATGTTTTGACCATTGTTGTCCTCCTACCATCTTGTTTTGAAATTGTTTTAGTTTTTTCTCTTTAAAAAAAGCACAAAGCTATGACATAGTGTGTATCATAACAATGGACTATCACACAGTCATCAAGAAGTATGTATATAAAAAAGCTTTAGTCTTTAAAGAAAATTGTTGTAATAATATTAAGAATAAGGTCCACAACATAAGCATATATGTGTAATATGATCTTAACTATGTAAGGACCTATAGAAAAGAGATTAGAAGAAAAAACATATAAAGCTTTCAGTGGCACTTCTGTGATTTAAGGTTGTATGTGATTTTCTTTTTTTATATTTACTTTATTCCTTAAATTTTCTAAATGATCATATATTACATTTGTAACCACAGAAGAACATTTTATTAAAGAAGTCCTCTACTCAAAAGATTGAAGTATTAAAGTTTTAAGATTAAGGGAAAAACCTTGAAGTATTTGAAAATATGCATATATGAAATTTATGAATATGTTCATCTATATATAGTTCTATATGTATGTAAATATCTGTGTGTTTTTATGGTCTCTATCTGAGTACCCAGGATGACTTTTACTCTGAGATTTAGAAATGTCTGAAGGACTGAGGGGATATGTTTCTAAAAGGTGCTGAGGAAAACATTCAGCAGAAAATGAGAGGGAACTGAACTCCCAAAGCTTCACAGGCTCATAGGTGGGACTTGTCGAAGGTAACTGAGCTGGATCTAGGTGGGATAAGTGACTGAACTGGATCTAGGATACGTGAATATAGATTAAAGATATGTAATAACTAAGTCACTGATTCATGTAGTGTAGTTACAGATGTGGATAATGAGTAGCCCTACTCTTGGTGTGAGTGGCACCAACCAATAGGTTTGTAGCCTGAATGGCATAAAAGGGAAAGGAAGGCTCACTGCTGCTGCTTCTTTCTGCCTGCCTTGCCATGAGCTGTTTTTCTTCTGCCATTCTACCCTGCCTTGGAGCCGGCTGACTGTGAACTGAAATTACTACAAATGGTGAGCTAAAATAAACCTATCCTTTAATTTGTGGGTATCAGGTATTTTGACCCAGCAACAGAAAAGTAACTAAGACACTTGGTAAAGAGCAGAGGGTTAGGGATGTTCAGATGCCAGCTTGATATAGACATGAAAGATGCAGGCCCTTACCTTTCCTCCATAGGCTTTTCCCGAGTCTTGGGGGTTAAACATTTGATTTTTGAAGGCTAGATTAGAAAGCAATTCATAAAGGTATTTATTTGGAGCACAAAAATTGTGAAGCCAATATAGCTTGCTTAACAAAAAAATAGTAGGGACAAAGAGTACTGTTCTCATTTTAGCAGAATGACAGTTGAATGGCTCAGAATACAGGGTGGAAACTTTAGAGGTACAACTTCTTCGAAACAGAACAAACTAAAAAGAAGAAAAAGGCCAGTGTCATTTAATAGCAAGATGATGGTTGTGAGACCAATAATGGAAGTACTCGCTGATAGCTAGAAAGACTGGATTCTAAATACAAATGTCACTTCCCTTTACTCTGGGAACATTCTCAAATGTGTCAGAAGAAACTGAAGAGGGGTAGAAATTCTTCAATTTTGTTTTTGCACTTTTATCCAATAATTCATTCTCTATTAATTAACCCTGCAAAAATAAATACATTTACAAAATATATCTATAACAGAGATCTAGAGGCTGGACCAGCAGATACCTCGTGGATAACTAAAAGAAAGATAAAGTTTGGCATCTCTGCCTTCATCTGTCTCCTTTATTATGCCTGAGTTTCCCTAGCCTATCTCATTTCAAGACTGAAAACACCAAGATAAGAATAGCTAAAGGAATTTTCAGAATTTTCAGGGACATCCAATTGCTAACTTTTACAATGTTCAGTTCCAGATCCTTTGGAGCAATGCCCAAAAGTCTCTAGTCATTGATATAAACCTGCGATTCCTCAAATTCCAGGAAAACCAGAGCGCTGCAGACCACCCAGTGATAAGATTGTCCCCCCAAGTGAGAACTGTTACCCATGATGAACCAAATTGCCCCTCTAAGCAAGAAGGCACCATCTTATCATGGTAACTAAATTGCCTCCTCAAGTAATGATGGTTTCCAGAACCTTGCAGAACCACTCCTGAGATATGGATCAACCAAACCACAACTTCACCATGATTACCTATTCTGGTAGCTATGCAAACCCTCAACCTTTGTGTTTGTATCCCTTTTCTATAAAGCCGCAAAGTTTCTGTCAACCTATCAAAGATTGATTTTGAACCTCTCTGTGCTTCCCACCATGGTTCATGCTGATTAAAATTCCTTTCCTGTTCTTTACCAGTTACTGATCACTGTGATTGATATGGGATGAGTGGCTGTGCCTGGTTTTTTGAAATCCTTGGAGCCTGGGTCTTTCCCCTAAAAGTCTGCTAACATATCTCTAGTTGCATAGTTTATTATTAGAATTATTAATTTAGAAATAATCTAAACATTCATCAATAGTGATTTGCCTTATATTCATTCATCCTGAAAAATTATTGAATATCTACTATTCACCTGACATTTTTCTAAGCACTGGATATACAGCTGTAAGCAAAGTAAATGATCGCTGTCCTCAAATAGTTTGCATTGCACCGAGGAAGACAAATCATGAAAAATTTTAGCACATGCATACTATGGAATTCTATCATACAGTGTTTAAAAACTAGATAGATTTAACTGTATTAAAACAAAAGATCTATCAGGATGGAATACATCATGTATATTGTTTGCATATTTACAGAGTTCTGTGATTGTAATCATAAAATTTAATAAAGCGTACATTGGAAAAATTGAATAAAGTCACATTGTATTGGGAAGGAATTCTCCCCCCATGAAAATTCTCATTTGATTATTTTACACACCATTTTACATTTATAATAACAATTATTACTTAAATGCTGTGAATAGAGGCTAAACACTGAAGTGCTTCTTGAAAAATTGTTGCTGAGACTTGATATTTATAGTATGAGTGTTAGAGCACAGAGAAGTGAAGGTAAAATGTTTTGTATTTACGAATATAAAAATTAAAATTATGATTTAAGAATAATCCCTGCATATCTCAACCAAATGGGAATATAATAGATAATGGGAAGACAATAGTTTGGAGGTAAACTGTATGATTACAACTCCATACGGAAAGCACTCCAGTGACCTTCCCTTCAGAATGAACACAGTTCATGAAGGGATAGAGCAAAGATATTTAGAGTTGGTCTGTTTTATTTTATATTATCTATGTCTTGTTGAGCTCAAGGAGGGTATGTTCATTTTTATAATATCTTTCTTAGAAATTAATTATCATTTTTTATTTGGAAGCAGTCTCAACTGATAACTTCACTTTCTATATTTATGCTGTGTTTCAAAAGAAGCAGCCTAAATATTCAGCTGTAATGGATTAGTTTTTGAAATGATATTATTTTATAGTAAATTTTTACTTAGTTCTCAGGTATACTTTCTGTTTTATTATCTTTGTTTTATTTTTATTTTTTATTTACAAAGAATCTACAAAAAACAATAAAACAGACAAGCAGGTTTAGCAAGGTCATGACAAAAGGTCACAAAGCCATATACAGAAATCTAGTGTTGGCCTACATACAAGTAATGAACAGTTCAAAAGTAAAGTTGTGAAGGCACAAGTTACAACATCACAAAAAAAGCTTAAAGTAACATTACTGTATAAATCTACCAAAATATAGTCATTATCTGTATCCTAAAAATTATAAAAATTGATCAAAAGTACTCAAATATAACCTAAATAAGTGAAGAGAGACTATGTATGTGAATTGGACAAATATCAAAACATTTATTCTCCCATCAGTTATACTTTCAATGTTATCCATATCACAGGGATACAGAAACCTACAAACTATATTTCGCAGATTCTCTATTCATCTGTCTTCCTGTTAGATTTGCCAGTGGGAAGTGCTGGTGGGGGGGACTATAAGTGGGAAAAAGAGAAGCCTTTTTTCCTGTCTCTGGGAAAATCCCTTGAAGAACAGGCACATCAACAACTGAGCATCAGGCAATGATTTGTTCTCAACAATAGCTGTGGTTGTTTTAACTGTGTTAGTAAGGCTCTGGCCTCCTGGGTTCCTACTTAGTGGTAGCAGCACCTCTAAAAGGGGTAGTAATAGCATGGTTTACAGACCTCCCTCAAATGCAGGTCTTTGGGCTCCAGTTCAGGAATACCAGAGCTTTCTGGGGTCTAGGTAACTCACGCTGTGACAATTGTTTGCAAAACTGGCAAGAATTCTTTTTCTCCCTTTCTATGCCCTTTTCTATTGGGATGTTATGTCTCTTTCCATTAAAAGTGGAGTGTATTTCTTCTTTCTTTGAATCTGATCTGACCTTCTTTTTACTTTGGATGATACAACGTACTGAAAATGTCATTGTGATGATGAGAAGCTTAGGGCTCAAGAGAATTCAGACTTCTGCTCACTGTCTTTGAGCCCCGTAACTGCTGTGAGAGTAAGCCCAGACTAGCTTGCTAGACAATGAGAAACCATATGTATTAGAGTGTAGCCAGCTCTCTTATCCCAGCCGATGTCTCAAATATGTAAGGAATCCCAGCCAAGATCAGCAAAGTCAACTTATAACCAACCACAGATACATGAGGAAGCTTAACAAAGAGGCCAGAGAATTGTTCAGACCAGCTTATCCTAAATGGCTGATTGCAGAATAGTTTCCTAAATAAACTTACTGGTTTTAAGTAAATTATTACACCCCAGTAAGTTTAGGGTGGTTTGCTACAGAGCAATAACTAAAATATACACCCTTTCTCTTGTTTTTTCTGCATTTTGTCTACCATTGTGACAAACTACCTAGCATTAAGTCCTTTTACTTTTTTATTAGTACATGCTTGCAGTACATGATGATTACATTTATCATGGGGAGCTTGTACATGTACATAAATCATCTTAATTCTTTTTTCACCCCCTACTTTTCCCTTCTGTCTTAGTTACTTTTCACTCGTTGCTGAGATAAAATACCTGATGCCCAAAATCACGGAAGGAAAGGTTTATTTTAGGGGGATTCAGTCCATACTTAATTGGCTCCAAGGCAGCATGGCATGGCAGGGCAGCCATTCATGGTGGCTGCCAAACAGCAAGGTGTGCGCACGTGCATGTGCACACAAGACAGAGAGAGAGAGACAGAGAGAGACAGACAGACAGACAGACAGACCAACAGACGCATTTGTCCCGCCCTTACTCTGTATGTTGGCTTCACCCCTGGGCAGGTGCAGCACTCAAACCACCAATCCCAGCGCTAGACAACAAACCAATCACGAACACCAGACTCAGCCCTGTCTAAATTACGAATCCTTGGGGGGACACAGGATCAACCAATACACCATCCCTCCCTGATCCTGCCAACTCTCGTTTCCCTTCCCACTTGCAAAAGCTATTTTCATTTTTTTCTTTAGTTCCTTTATTCCAATCCCCTTTCCCTCCCCTCTCTCCTCTGTCTCATCTTCCCCCTCCCATTTGAAAATGACTTCCTTACTTCCTATTATCTATGCTTTATCTTGCTTTTTGTTTATATTTTGAGTTTCTCGTATAAGAGAAACTATGCAATATTTAAACTCGTGTGTCTGATTTCTGAATCAAATATATATTTAGTGGGTTTGGCTTGCCTGACTGGATACTAATAAATTCTGTGTTCAGTATATTTGACATAAGAAATTACTGTATTATGTTATTAATAGAAAAAAGACTTTATGAAAAATAATGTATTGGTCAGTTTTCCCATTGCTGGGACAAAATGCCTGACACAACTAAAAGGAAGAGAGGTTCAGTTTGGCTTATAATTTCAGAGGTCTCCCTGTGTGGTTGGGCACAAACATTATGGCAGAAGGGCATGGTGGAGCAAAGTTTCTCACTGCATGGTGGTCAAGAAGCAGAGGACTGGGAAAGAGAACGAGAAAGGAAAGAATCGGAGATTAGATATAGTCCCCAAGGTCATGTCTCCACGTCCCACCCAGACACACCCAGAACGTGCTTTACTAATCCCCTAAGCATCTCTCAAACCAATTAAATTGACAATCAAGATTAACCATCACAAGTACATATAGCATAATGTCAATTTGTGTCTATGTACGTAATAAATTTGTATACACATAATTTGGAGATATGGGTATACACACAAATACTAGTAATTATTGCCTCATGATTCCATAACTCATTTTGTGAATTTTTTCTCTACATTTTTCACATTTGCTAAATATTTAAAGCATGTGTTTCTTTTATAATTAGCAAATGTTTTATTTTAAAGTGTTAATTTTCAGGACATCGAGATATTTAGTTTGGGGGAGCCATGGCAACTTTTATAATTCCCTTTTTAGCAATATATTCAAAATGACTTTTTCTCCAAAAAAAATAGGTAGTATAATAAGATCATATTATACCTGCTGACAGTATTCCTAGCTAGGTTGTAGCCACTCTCATGGTCCTATAGTTCATATCGCTCAATACCATCTGAAGTGAGATTTAAATCAATTTTTCTTTTCTCTTTCTAGACTCCACATGTAAGTGTACTACATAGCAGCTTCTGAAACATCCTGCTGATATGTACCCCCATTTGTATCCAGCTGTAGATAATTTACTCTGAAAGTATATGAATCTTTGATTACTGAGAATCTTTTATTAAAAAGATGTTATACTTTTTTTTTGTTTGTTTGAATTATCCTCATCTGTGATTTGATAGCTTGCAATAATTGGTACATACCATCATTACAATTGGAAACATGTACTCATCAAATTTTGACATCCAGATTTTAATCCAAACAACTTGATATAGGAGCCTGCACT
Organism: Dasyprocta punctata; assembly: GCA_004363535.1. Taxonomy (NCBI): domain Eukaryota; kingdom Metazoa; phylum Chordata; class Mammalia; order Rodentia; family Dasyproctidae; genus Dasyprocta; species Dasyprocta punctata. The sequence continues at coordinate 142,565 of RJWM01000193.1, read as the reverse complement.
CTTATTTTTAAAAATAAATATTTTTATTGGTACATGTTTGCAGTACGTAGTGATTACATTCCTCATAGGGAGTTGGTATATTACATAAAACATTTTAATTCCTTTTTATATGCCCTCCTCCTCTGCCCTCTCCATTCCCTCTATCTCTTAGTCCCCTTCCCTTTTACAAAAGATCTATCTCCCTATTTCCTATTATCTGAATTTTATTTGACTATTTGTATCCTGGGTTTCTCACATAAGAGAAATAATGTGGTATTTAAGCTTGTGTGTCTGACTTATTTCACTTAACATTATGGTCTAAAGATGCAGCCATTTTCCTAAAAATAACTCAAGTTTATCCTTTTTTATGGAAAAGTAGTACTCTATTGTGTGTAAATACCACATTTTCTTTATCCATTCATCCCTTAAAGGATATATAGCTGCTTCCAAAATTTAGCTATTATGAATCGTTCTGCTATAAACATAGGTATGTATGTGTCGCTGTAATAGGATGCACTTAACACTTTTGGGAAGATATCTAGAAGAGAAATGACTGGGTTGAAAGCCTGTACTTTGGAAAATAGGTTTTGGGGTCAAACTACCTGGGTTTCCTCATGGACTCTGGAACTTACCATATTTTACATTCATAAAGTGGAGATATAAGTAGTACCTACTGTATCATCTTCACATGAGATAGTATGTGCATGTGAAGTGTTTCAAACAATTCTGGCATCATAGATGCTCAATAATGTTAGCTACCCTTGTAATTACACCTCCTAATTTCTAAAGTTTAGCTCTAAAAGGAACTTTAAAAGTGATTAAGTTCAATGCTTTCAACTGTAAGTAATAATTTGTTAGCAGATTATGAAATCAATTGAAGGACTCTTAAAATTTAATAAAACAATTAAGAATAAATTAGAAAATGTCACAGCATCTTATGTGGTAAAAATATGCATTGTTGCATGAGACATTACCTTTAGAGGATAGCAGATATGATTGCTGCTCTGCCTATATCATCTCAAGTCTCTTCTGGTGATTATTCTCCACCCTACCCAAGCATCATTTTGCTTCTCTCCTAGAGGATTTTCCTTCCATTTCTTTAAATAACTACCTTTCAGCCACTGGTGCCACATTAGCTTAATGTGCTATATTATTGTTATTGCATAACAAATTTTTCAAATATGTAGTTTTAAGAAATAATGAATGTTTATTATTTCACAGTTTCTGAGGGTTGGGAATCCAGGAGCAACTTAGCAGGGTGGTTCTGGTTCAGGGTCTCTCATGACATTAAACTGTCAGTGAGAACTATGGTCATTTTAAGGCTTGACTGGAGCTGGTGGATCTGCTATCAAACTCAAATGGTGGTTGGCATGTTTTGACTCTGTTATGAAAATCCACGTCATGAGCTGCTTCACAGGGCTGCTCATAAATTGGGAACTTACTTCCCCCCAAAGAAAGTGATACAAAAAAGAGAAAATCCAGCACAAGTGCCATGGTCTTTTATAACTTAATCTCAGAAGTGACAAACTGTCACTACTGTTGTATTTTTTGGTCATAAAAACCAACCATGCTGCAGTGTAGGAGGGAAGTACACAGAAGTGTGAATACAACAAAATAGGGATCACTGGGGTCTACGTTTTGGGATTGGCCAGTAAGGTAACAAGAGCTGAAATGCCTGGGCGGTTACATCCTGCTGGGATGGCAAATAACCAGTGATTTGCGATGAAAGACTGAAAACCAGCTTTCTTGTCTTAAAGTGGGTCAAATTCTGTGAAATACTTTATGCTCCAGATTTCCACGTTGAGTCATGCTGACGCTGGGACTTCACCTGAGATCTCATCCTTTGTTGATTTTTTACTTCTTCCCTCCTGTTTCCTCAAATCCCATACCAGTTTTTCCTGCAAGCAAATCTTTGATAAATCACATGTACGCAATCCTTATAATATTAAGTTCTACATCTGGGTAGCCCAGTCTAGGATAACATATGATGGTGGTGGTGGTGGTGTGTGCATGCGTGCGCACGTGTGAGTGCATGGGTGTGTGTACTGCATCACTATAAAGCATCTCTTACTCTAAGTCATGGTTATAGCATTGAATCAAGGAACCCTGGTGCTTATCAGTTCTTTTATTTTACTATTGAGTAAAGTGTGGCCTTGCCAAGTGAAGTGATTAACCAAAGATCACTAAATCCTCACTTGTTAGATGAACCTTTGGTTTTATTTTGACTTCCTATGCTAAGCCTCAGGTCATAAAGCCATCTACATTTCATGAACTCCAGCTCTGGCTCTTGACAGTTGTGTGACTTCAATCAATTCAGTCCCTCTGCGCCTTAATTCCCTCATATGTAACACCAGTTTAATAACTGTGGAGTAGAAAGAAAATGTTGGGCAAGAGTAAAGTCAAATTCCTGCTCCACCATTCAATGGCACTTTCTCCAAGTTTTTATTGTGGTAAAATATACTACCTTAACCATTTTGAAGTGTTCAGTGGTATTAAGTATAATAATACTGCTACGTAGCCATCAGTACATTCTATTTCCAGAATTCTTTTTATCTTCCCAAGTAATCTACATGAACTCCATTATTTCCCCCTTCCCGCATCCCGTAGCAATGGCCATTCTACTTTCTTTCTCTATAATTTACCATTTACTGGCTTCTTGACATCAATACCTGGTATATACAAACAAAAAAAAGTGAATTATTGTCCTTATTGTTATAACACTACACTTAAAGAGGATTGCAAATTCTGCCCATTTATGTGCAGTTACATGTCAAAACATTATGAATTTTTGATCAACATAATGGAATCATTTAGCATTGAAATATGTTAATCATATAACAAATCCTATTTTCTTCTTTTCCTCTGAAAAAGCATATCAATTTTTCCTTATGAAAAAAGTTATATGGAAAATGTTCTTAAATGAGTAGTTTTATACTTTATGTTATGTACCAAAGCATAACAAGATAAATTATAAATGTTTGAGGGTTTTTAGTCTTTTGTATCTCACACACTGCTAGCACTGTTGACATCAGGTCAAGTGTAATAGTCTTTAGCCTCAAGGGACCTTTATTCTTTGAGTAAAGACGTGGAATGATTTTCTAGTATATATTAGCAAGAGCATATTTGTCCGTGTAGACTTACTACCACTGCTCAGTCCTGATGGGCCAAAATATTTCCAGTTTTTAAGAAGTAATAAGTAAAAGGAAATATGTCATGGAGATGGAAATTTTAATAGAAACCAGAAGAAAAGATGTTTCAAAATGTACAATTTAAGCCCTGGGTTTTTTGAAAAACCTCTTTGTACATGGATTAGCCTGTCTGCAAATTGGAAAGATGAACTTGCCTAGACAGGGAAAAAATAAGACTGATTCTGGCCAAGGGACTAAAAAATAGGGGTTTTTGTTTGTTTGGTTGTTTTTTTTTTATTTGCTTGTTTTTAGTTAAAATGAAAATCCTGAGTACAATGAAAACTACGGCCACTCTGTAAAGAAGCAAACACCTGTGTGTGTTTCCAGTAGAAGACAGTACATCTGCTATGAAAGATAATTTTCATCAAAATTACACCTCCAGCTTGAACCCAGGAACACGACTGACCATGTACATGTATGTATGCACATGGACACATACACATATGTAAGAATATCCATGTGTTCATTGCAGCTTTTTCTTGATAATAGTAAAAGTTTGAAAGCCACTGAATGTTCATCAATTGCAGATTTTAAGAAATTATGATATATGCTGGGAGTGGTGGTACACACCTGTAATACCAGCACTCGAGAGGCTGAGGTAAGAGGATCATTGCGAGTTCAAGACCAGCATGGGTTACAAAGTGAGATCAAGGCTGGCCTGAACTGCATAACAAGACTGTCTCAAAAAGATGAAAGAAAAAAAGGAAAAAAAAAGAAAAAGAAAAAGAAGAAGAAATTATGATGCATCCACATAATGAACTGTTATACAACTGTGAAAAGATGGAGGATTTTTTTATGTTCCAACATACTACAAAGCCTAAAATATATTATTAAGTAAAAATATTAAAGCACCATGTAGTACATAAGCTAAATTTTGTTTAAAAACTGCACAAATATTATTTCAAACACTGGCAAGGTAAACAAACAAGCAACAATATGCTCATCCTCGCAAAAATAATAAAATTTACATGTGAAGTCCTCCGGTTTGTGTAATACAATATCCTAATAATTGAGATACTTGCTTCCCAAAGCCAGTTGCTAGGTTCTCTCATCTGTTGGCATTTAAGCTGGGTGTGATGAAAGTTAATATGTAAATGTAAATGAGTCACGATGACATCTATGTGTGGCAATGCTGAATTTGAATCATCATTTAAATGGCTTCTTAAGGATATGAATTCCCTTGATTATGGTGCCATTAAAAAATCAAGTTCTTCAAGCAAACAATGTCAGGGATAAAGGTGACAGGCACTGAATAAGAACTGCTAAGTGGAAAGATACTGAGAGTGGGGAACAGACACAGGGAGATTCAGTAGAACTCATTCAATAGATAAAGATTCAATAGTTCGGAATATTGAAAAGTAGAGAAATTTTCATTGTGATGTTTGTAAAAGATTTCCCTGTCTCACCCCTTATTCCTTATAGACACAGCATTATGTATATAATCTATTGAGCTAGGAGAGAAATACCTGATAGAACACAGCCATTCGTCATCCCATGGGAATTTCTAGAAGTGCTATGAAAAACACACAGAAAGCATGTCCATCAGATTGAGTAAGCCTTGCTCCAATATCATGAATAGTTCAGGGAAAGAATGAGGATGGTAAAAATTATTGTCAGGCACTAGGTCACGTTCTGTTCCTGTATGAATCTTCTAGCTTGTGGATTATTTGTTCTGACATCAGTACAAATGGTGAAGGAGACTAACATAGCTGTAAATCATTAGGTCCATGAGGGCTGGAGAAAGTCAGTGACTATCTCACCCATGTGAAGGGAAAAACTTGAAACAATGGCAGATCCTTTGGTCAGTGCCTAAAGAGAAATGTGGAAAGGCTACAGAATAAAAGAGCAGAACAGGATTGAATCCTCACAGGCAGAGTTCTAACTCCATCTTCCCATTGACCCATGGGAAAACTCAAGCGTTTTTGCCCCACTGTGCCATGAAAGGAAAAGGGCATCTCTCTTCCAATGCAGATCCTTCTCACTTTGTTCTCAGGCAGGGCTTACCCCAGCTATATTTTCTTCCCTTTGACTTTACCTCTAAAAATAGGCAGATAGCAGTCTCTCAAACCCAACTGGACCACAAGAAGCTGAGTGGCCACCTTGAAGTCAATCATATATCTTTAAGGTACACATATGCTAAGTATTGTAAAACATTACTTTTACTTCATCTTCTTTGCAAGTACTGCATATGCATTCCAGTCAGGGCAAGTGAATGTATTTGGAATTCACTGTTTTTCTACACCATTGAGGAATCAGCTGGAAACGGAGACAAAACAATTTTCATTCTTATGTCTTCAATATGCTTTTTTCTCTTTGCTAGCAGCATGTGGAATTGAGTTTATCAGTAGCAACACTCATAAAATTATCCTACATGTCTTAGGTTATTGATTATCTCAGTAAACCACAAATTAGCAATGATTCTCATCTCTATATTCCTTACCACACCTAGGAAGGCATTCATTTAACAGATAGTCAGTAAATGCTTGCTGAATGGAACTACCTGTTCTATTTTACGTTGGTCAAATAAGCCAGTTACAAGTAAAAAGTTAAAATGATCCACGTATCAGTTGTAAAATTAGAATCTAGAATTTCTACCTTCTTTTTTGAAATCAGAAATGCTTATTGTTGGGAGCCGCTGAAGCTGGAAAATGACCCAGACATGACCTTACCAAAGTAACAAAGAGCACCTGGGTCAACCACATGAAAAATGCTCCCACAGGCCAGCAAAACAGGAGGCTCCTAAACAATCCAGGCCTGGGTTGCTAGGCAGAGGTGCTGAAATTGACGTCATCCTTCCGGTATATAAATAAACATGCAGCATTGGTTGAGCAGTTCCTTTCCTCCCATTAGGAGGATAAGGGCTTCATCTGACTCCAGCTTTGTCTTTACTTTTCTCATCCTCTCGCGGTCCTTCACCCCAAGAACCTCAGGAGCTGCATGGGTCGAGGCACTTACTTCAAAGGAAACCCTTCAGTTTATCATTCTGGAAAATATTTTCTTATGTTTTGATTTCCAATTCCTGGATAGTCAAGACAAAACAATTTTCAATGTTATCAGAATTTCAACCAGTGGTAGATGGTATTAAATGCATTGATTTGGTTTTTCATCATCATATTTATATTTTTTTCCTAATTTCAAACTTTCAGCATTTAAGCTGAAGCTTTTTCAATTTTTATGTTTTATTAGTATATGTTTGAGGTACATAATTATTATGAAGCAGCAGCATTTCTCATGATCATATTTAGTCATCTTTATTTTTTTCTTCTGATACAAATACATTGTCAAGATGTAATTTTACAAGTTTTGTAAAATAAATTATCACTAGGTATTGGAAAACTGCGATTGTCCTTTCCGTTTCAAACTTTAAAAACAAACTTCTGTCAAAGCGCACCTCACTGATTCCAATTTGCCTCAAATTTGGTATGTTCTATGAACAAAGTCAAGTAATTGGTGTTAATCATACTACTAAAAGCAAAAACTTCTTTTACAGATCAGAAGAAAACTTAAAGACCAGCAAAAATATTTTCAACTTTAGCTGATAAAATGCATATATCCAGAACAAAAATTGTTATAACTGAATAATAAGACAAATAAACCAATTAAAAATGAAAAAAATGTCGAGGGTATAACTTAGTGGTAGCACACATGTTTAGGACACAGAAGACCCAGAACTGGATCCCCACACCAAAAATAATAACAAAATGAGGAAAATATTTGAATAGATATTTCACCAAAGAAAAGTCTATAGATGACAATAATGTATAGTATATTTTTTAAAGCTAGAAGAAAGAATTTTGAATTTCACCATAAGGAAATAACAGATATTTGAGGAAATGTATGTTTACCCTAATTTAAAAATTACACGATACATGCATGTATCAAAATATCACATGAGATGAGGCATGGTGGCATTCCTGTAATGGGAGGCTAAGGCAGGAGAATTGTAAGTTCTGCAATAACCTGGGCAATTTAAGAACTCAGAGAGACTGTCTCAAAAAAATGACACATAAAAAGAGCTGAGGATGTAGGTCAGTGAAAAGGCCCTGGGTTTAAACTCCAGTACTTCAAAAACATAACAAAAACAAACAACCAAAAAAACCAAACCCATGATTCCTTAAATATGAATAATTTTTATGCTTTCATGGATCAGTTAAATTTAATTTAAAAATAAGATACAAATGGCTAATAAATACACAATGAGATAATTAACATCACTGGTCATTAAGAAAATGCAAATAAAAATACAATGAAAAGATGTGAGTTCACACAAACAAGAATGGCTACAATCAAAAGGGCATAGTTTAGCTGTGCGTGGTGGCACACACCTGTGATCTGAGCATTTGGGAGGTTGAGGAAGAAGGATTAGAAGTTTGAATTCCACCTGTGCAACTTAACTTAATGAGACACTATCTCACAATAAAAAACTAAAAAACAGAAAACAGGCTGAGGATGTAGGTCAGTGTTAGAGAACCCTTGGATTTTATCTCCAGTACGGCCAAAAAAAAAAAAAAAAGGCTGATATAAACAGGTGTTAGTGAGGACATGGGTAAATAATAACCTCATACACTGGTGATGAGTGTGTAAAATGGTACAGCAACTTTGGAAAAACTTTGGTAGTATCTTTAAAAAGTAAACATATATTTACCATACAACTCAGAAATTCTACTCCTGTGTATCTATCTGAGAAAAATAAAAACAATGTTCACTGAAAGACTTGCATAGAGATGTTTGTAACCCTGTTATTTATAACAGTCAAAACCTGGAAGCAATTAACATGCTCATGATCTAGAGAATGGGTGAACAAATTATGGAATAACCATAACAAGGGAATTTTATTCAGCAATTAAAAGGAAGAAATATTGATACGTACTTTAAGATGGATGACCCTCAAAAGCATTTTGCTAAGAAGTCAAACATAGAAGGATACATATTGTCTGAGTCTTTCAATATGAAATGTCCAGACTAGGCAAACCATTAGAGATAGAAATTATGTAGTGTTTGCTGGCTGGGATTAAAAATGGAGATTGACTGAAAATGGCCATGAGGAGCCTTACTGGGCTAATGCAAAGTACTAAATTTGGATTTTGGTGATGGTTGTAAGCTATAAATTTACTAAAAAGCATTTAATTGCACATGAAATGAATGAATTTTATGGAATATAAATTATATCTCAATAAAACTGTTAAAATGCTTTTAAAATTTTAGGTTATAGGTATTTTTTGTATTTTTGTGCTTGGTTTTCAAATCTAAATTCAAACATGTATTTGTACATCTTTTTAAATCAACTAACAAATATGTGCTAATTGAAGAAAATTCAGAAAATCTATATTAAAATCCTTCTACAACTCCATATTCTCAGGTAAATCTGATCAATATTTTCGTAGGAAGCATCCATATAGCATTCATATTTATGGCTGTCCACTAGCTTTGAATTGTCTTTCTTTAGCTGGGGAATGCGGATTTAAAAACCTGCATGAAAATTCTTGAAAGGTGGGATCTAATTCTCTTTCCTCTAACCAAGTAAGCATTTACAGTTACCTCAGTAACTAGAAAGAAGCAGAATTGACACTGTGTGGTTTCTGATCTTAGGTTAGAAAAGACTGCATGAAACCTAGTTACCATATTTTTAAAAAGCCCAAGACATGCGTTGTCAATGCTGGCTGCTGAAATATTACCAGAATGACAATTTGGAAAGACAAAGCTCAGTATATTTTTTAAAGTGATATTTCACAGACTCTGAGAGTCTTAGGAAAAACAAGGCCTTTGGTTTATGGTGGATCTTTCAGTATAGGTACTTGATTAGGATTGAATAAACATTTTAGGATTGGTGGACAATACGTGGAGAGCATTCTGAGGCATGAACCGAATAGAACTTTAAGATATAAACTCTTATAATGAAGCATGATGGGATTTAGAGGCAGTTCCTGATAAGAACAATTTTACTTGCAACTTTTATATTGCTGAAGAACAGTCTACTGGAATACTAAAATTATACTAACAAAGCAACTGGTTAATGCAGAAGGAAAGCTGTGTAGGAGTAAGGAGTTTGTTCTTTATGGAGAAGCCACAAAGTGGTATTTTGGTTAATGGCCTCAGCACGAGCCTCAGCCTAAAAGCCATCACCAGTCAGCAGGCATGTGAAAGACTAAGATTTCAGATGATTCTAGCTCCATCTTAGACTGAATGAAACACTTAACTGTCCCTGAGAACCTTAAGCAGATTTCGGATTTGTGAGCAAAATAAATGTTATTACATTTAGCCACTAAATTTGGGGATTGTGGCTTAAACACTTATACATAATCCTACAAGGAAATCCACTTTTTTGACTCAACTTCCCAAAATAGGAGTAAAAACTCAAGTCCACAGCCCTACTTGCAGCTACCATGCAAAGAAGTGTCCTAGACCTCATCAAGGAGATGTACCCATCTGGCACGATGATGTAAAATTTGCAGTGCCTTTGTTTCATCTGAAGATGTGTTTAGGTTCTCGTCATGACAATGATAGTGGCTTCCTGATGTATGCAAATTTGAGTCTTTGCCACCCATCTGGTATAATGGTAGTGGTATTGTGGGCTTCCTCCAGTGATTAGTGCCAGTAATTCATCAAGTATGTTTTGCAGTGTGGTTTCAGGTTCTGTTTCTGAAAGTTTAGCTTCAAGCCAAATTCTCCAGCCCTCTGAGCAATAATGAGAACTGTTTTTGAATGTCTTTCTTTTTTTTTTTCCGGTCTTTAGTTACAGCTTTATTGGTTTATTAGCACAAAAGAATAGAGCACTATTGCTGATCCTGTCAGATCCATGTTCCATTTCAAATGTCCATCTAATTGTCCAAAGATGTACAATACTGAATCTGCACATGCAATTTCCTTTACAAAATAAAGTGCACACAACCTGGGCAGTATTTAAAACATATAAATACAAAGGAAAGGATATCACTCCATTTCTTTTCAGCTTCACTTTGTGCTACCTGACATGAATTTTGTCAACCAGATTTAACTTGATGAGTGATGGCCTTGATAAACTTCTGTTGCTTTGCTCCTTTCTCGTTCTTTTGTCTTCAATAATCTTCTTTTTCTGCCCCACCTTTTTGTTGCTCCTGGCCTGAGCCTGTTTCTTGGTGTGCATTACAGAAAGAGGTGGCACTGGGCAGATTTAAGGACAGATTAACGGGAGAATTTGGCATGGAAGCAGGAGGAGGAAGACAGGAACACTGTTGCTTCTGTAGTGCACAGAAAGTGAGTCTCATTTCTGAATATCTTTTCTCCTTAATAACCAACTTACTTGAGAAATTGAAGCCATGAATTGTTGCAAGCAACAGATTCTCAGAAAAACAGGGGAAAATATCAGACTAATAATCTTGTCTAATTGTTGTTAATGTCCGGTGCTGAAACAGTCCATGACATACATCAATTAAACAAACAGGTAATTAAATGATTATCTGTGCTCCTGAGAAATAATATGCTTGTTTTGGGCAAATCTCTGAGGGAACTAGTGGTAGCTGTCACAGAATAATATAAAAGGTTTAAGGTACTGAAAATTTGCAGTATACGCTAGTTCCTTCTTGCCGAACTTGACAGCTTAAAGAAAAGGGCAACCTCAGATTCTTAGTGTCTTGTGTGAAGATAATAACAAAATATTTCTGGAATTTCTATGGTTTTATTCATAGAATCTCATCACTTGCAGCCACTGAACTGAGAGAGTTGAAAACAAAACTCAAATCTTGACTCTTAAGCTGCTGCATAAAAACATTGGTTTACCACATTTTGTACATAAAAGTTATATTTGGATTAGGAGACAGTGGGATTCTAAGAATTGGGGCAGTTACATATAGGATTCAGATAACTCAGTACCCCAGTCCCCATAAAACATTTCTTTTTCTTCTGGTTGATGAGGCTTTTATTTGATTCCTTGATGAGCCTGTGACAAGCTTGCTGAGAGTGTTACCTTCAAAAAGGGGCAAAATTCTCCTGAATTCTTAGCCTACTACTTCTGATTATTGCCACACCTGAGCTAGAATCAGGTCATTGCAGGCTCCAGTTGGCAAATTGCAAATTCACTAATGGATATTGGCAAGAATCCGAATAGGTTCACTGGGTGCTATACCAAGGAAAGCAGAACAGAATACCGGGACGGATAGTTCATTGTTTAGAAACCACTTACCAAGAGATTCTGTTTTCATTGTGCTACCTTAAGATGCTTGAATTGGCCCTAGTTGTTTGTTCAGTTGGATTCAAGAAGGGGGAAAGAATAAAAGGAAGTTGAGATGCTGAAAGTTTCTTGATAAAATATAGTGAAGCAATCTGAAGATTTAGGAAGATAGAAATCTTTAGTCAATCTATTGTACTTTACTATTAACTGTTTCAGCTCACATACTTTGGTGGACCTCCACTTCATACTTAAATTTTGCTCCATAATCTCCTCTAGCAGTGTTTAAGATATACAGGAAGGGAACCAAGTTCTCACTGTAATTCTAATTACATCTAAAATTGATCAACAATAACCCATTACTTATTTCCTGACAATTCAGATATAAAGCAATTAGCACACACTTTCCAAGGACAGAATGCAGGGCACTCAATGACTCAATGATGCATGGCTCACCGATGATGAGACAGCTAATGCCTACTGGCGTAGGAAGCTGGCAAAAGAAGTATTCAACACTGCTTTGTCCCTGATGGCCACTTGCAGTATCAACCAGTTTTTCTATGTATTAGGCCACGGTCTCAGATCGCATGGAATTGGCATGTCCTACTACGTAGAATTAGTGGGAAGCTTTAAATTAGGTGATTCTTACCAGGGGGCAATTTTGCCCATCTGAGGGCATCTGGCAATGTTTATAGACATTTCTGGTTGTTGCAAGTGAGAGGGTTGTTATGGTTGATACATTGTGTCAACTTGAGAAATTTAGAAGTTTAACTGAGAGACTCAGCAGGGAGCAGTGTTTTTACTTTGTAAATAACCTCATCCTGTGCAAAGGAAGGCAAGGATGTTTGTGAAGCTACACCCACCCTGGAGGGAGGGGGTGTCCTGTGTACAATATAAGGGAGGAGAAGAGGCTTGCTCTTGGCCTCTTTTGACTCTGGCTGCTTTTGCTGGGCTGCTGCCTTGAAGTGTTGTCCCAGTGTCATGCCACCCTACCTTGGAGCCAGCTGATTATGGACTGAAACCTCCAAAAACTGTAAGCTAAATAAACCTTTCCTTCCCTAATTTTGGGCATCAGGTATTTTGTCTCAGCAACCAGAGAAAAGTAACCAACACAAAGGTGAAACTGGCACCTGGTGGTAAACACCCCACAAAGCACAGGGCAAAGAACTATCCAGCCCAAAATAATCAGTAGTGCCAAGGTTGAGAATTGTATATACTGAAAACAGAGCCTGAAAGCCCTGCTATGTTGCATATAGAGCAGGGGTCAGCAAACATTTTCTTTCTTTTCACATAAATATTTCAGGCTGTATGAGTCATGTAGTTTCTATTGTAATGACAGACAATACTCACATATAAAAGAAAGTGTTTGTGTTCCAATCAAACTGCATTTACAAAAGCTGGCAGGAGCTTGCCAACCCTCAATAAGATTAACTTGAATCCTCTTGTTATCTGTTATTTATTGCATGATGCTAATCATAACAATTTTGTAGTTGGATTCTTTCATTTTGCAATAAACACATTCAATTATGATGAGATAAAAAAATGAAGTACATGATTATTCATGATAAACTATGGACTTTGCATTTCTCAAGAAAGTTGATTATGCATATGTAATTAGCACAAAACTTTTTGAGACATTTACCATCTACCTTGGAAGCCAAAATAATACAACTGACTATATAAAATCCGAGGGAAATCTTTGAGCGATGCATAAATATATAATTTGAAACTTAGTAGTTAATTTAAGAAATTTAGGCCAGAAGACAACAGCTTAACAAATACTTTTACAGACGGTGTATTTGCACATCTCAGTAGTACATGACTTTTAATTCAGTACAAATCTTTATTTTCCAAAATTAATGTCATTTATTTTATTCCAAGTTTTGATGTACATATATTACATGTGAGGTGATCATGTTTTGATTCTGTTGTAGGTAGGGGTTGCAAGGAGAATAATTATATACAGGACACAGAGTTTATAGTATTAGTTATAATGGTCACACAAGGAGTCAAATAAAAAGAAAGTGCAGGAAATCTGTCCACAACACTAAAGACTTAGAAAATTCAGCTGAGGTCCTAGTTCCCATGGCAATAAACTGCATGAATTCAGCTGAAAACCCAGAGCCCACGGCAATGACCCATGCAAGTCTATCCCATGAATCTGCACTGGGAAGACCCAAAGATCAGCGATGGAAGCTAGAAAGTCTATGCCAGCGGCGTGAAGGATCTGTGCCAGTAAGCTGAGGGCTCTGTACTGGAGGCAAGAAGCAACGCTCAAAATAAGAACCAGGGCTGTGCAGGCCCTCAGCTCGATGCTCAATGTAAGGACCAAAGCTCCCTCAAAGTGAACACAGCCATTCTTAGGACCAATATCCCGAGCTTCTCCAATGATAACAGCCGAGTTCATATTAGGGGAGCCAGCAAGACAAGCTTCTCCAGAAGAACCAATGGCCCCAAAAACAACACTTAGGAGAACTCACAGTGCTACTCTTCCTTGCCAGGTCTCCTTTTTATGCTGGCAACAGTCCCCAGGTGGGCCATCCACACTCAGCACCATGCTGATTCAGTTCACCTGGTGTTTAAGCTGACCACCAGTTACCAATCCACTATAGATCCATTAGAAAATTTCACAAAGAATAAGTGAGATCAATTTTATGTCAGTGATATTGCATTCTTCAAATAAAAAAAACCTGTTAATTCCAGTGACGTCTCAATTTTACTTTCACCCAACTCATGGCATCAATGTAAAGCTTTTACAAGTTCATTCTGTCAAGGTAAAAAATAGCATATTACTACTAATTCTATTGAAAATTCAATTAAAATGTTTAACACTAAAGATACAGTTGTTTTATGATATAATAATATGAAAATAATTCTGTGATGCATATTGTAATGGCAAAAACAAGGGTATTTTTGTTTTTTACTAAGTGAAAATATCAATATAGTAGAAGTGCTATTGGAATTGGTTGACATGCACAAAAATTCAAAACCAGTGCTAAATACACTATATTATTTCAAGCAAAATAAAAAAGACAGTTGTCAAAATTTATGAAGACTTTATATCACCAGACAAGTTCCAAGGAAGTCTGCCAAAGAGGAAATGGGGACCTCAGCTTACCCCACTCATGGGGTAGGTAGTAGATTCATTGACTTACATTACAGAAGACAATTACAGCATGCATCAGTGAGAGAATTAAGAAAGGCTTAGTAGACAAAATAAAAGTACATACTCAGAGAAAACAGATGCCTTCAAAAGAGAAACACTGTGGTCTGGGATTGGGAGTTTTATGTAGTCTTGGGGGCATCCTTAAGATGGGTGATGTAGTATGTGTGTTACTACTGTCAGGCTACACATTTGGTGGGCTAGATTAGAATACACTATTTGCATGTATCTGAGGTTTAGTGATACACTGCCCACTTAAAGGTGGCGTTTCCTTGAAAATGGAATTCTGAGAGAGAAGAAGCACAGTCTCGATATAAAGTGAATAACAGGAATCCCCAGTTTAGAAGCTTAATAAATCCTTAAACCATTTTGGAATTTTTGGAACAATCTTCCTAGAAGGGAAAAAGCTATTATAATCTTGGGTAACTGTGTGTCCTGAAGCTGTAGTTTTTTTTAAATGTAAAATTATTTTTAAAAATACAATTTTCCTTGTCCTTTTTCTAAGTATCTTTTGTTATTGTTGTTGGGTTTTTTTGTTTTTGTTTTTTTTTTTTGACAGGCTCTTTATATGGTTTGGGCTAGCCTTGAACTCACTGTGTAGCCCAAGTTGCTCAAACTCCTGGAAATCCTTCTGCCTCAGCCTCCTGAGAGCTGGGATTACAGGCACACACCACTATGCTCAGCACCCTTTCTACCTATCTTTATTTTATCCTATCTTTTTTATATATACACACAGATTAACTTAGTTAAAAATCTTTTGTGATAAAGTTGATATTGAATACAAGAAAATATTTCAGCATAGCAGTGTATGATTTCATTCAAGCTGAGGAAAAGTGTATAGAGGACTGGGAAACTTTTAAAAATACATTAAAGTTCCCAGTTGTATTTTGGCCTTCCTCTTCTCTAGAAGTTTATTACAAATGTAGTAGTTCTATATAAGTAAAATATTTATTCTGGCAACGTTTAAAGGTACTAAAATTTCAATTTAAGTTTCTGTGTATCTGAGTATGGCAATGACTACTCTGCATATCTTTCCAGTTCAGTTGCTTTCCTGGAATTTGTTCAAGAAATCATCCTAATATTTTTTCATATTTGGAAACACATATCACAAAACTATGGTCTTACGTATTTTCTTTTTCACCTCCATGGAAAGCACTGGAACTATTAAGAAACACAGAGAGAGACAGAACAAGTCACTAATGAGGAAATAAACTGATAGTCCTCTGCTGTTGTGAGATGTTTTTGAGATGAATTTAATAAGGAGATCATTGAAAAAAAAATCAGTGTGCTCCAAATACAAAGTCTGTCACCTCAGAAGCTGATAAAGAGGAAAATGTGGTGTTTTCTAGCCCCACCCCGCCATTCTGTGTTCTCTCTAACAGATATTTGTTGTTTTTTACCTGCCCAGTATCTGCTCTCACTTCCCAAGAGTATCCCAGTTTTCTTT
>RJWM01000193.1:76207-126545 GCA_004363535.1 Dasyprocta punctata | reverse complement strand
AACAATGAGGATAGCCACTAACTATTTATTTCTTGCTTTAAACAGGTGGCTATGGATGCTGTGGCCTAGGCCTATAGTTACACTTTGGTTTCTACAGATTCCTAAGCCTGATTTTCCAAACCTGTTTTCAGTTAAGCAAAGCTTTCTTTTCATTTATTTATAAACAGGGCTTTCCCCTAATTCCTCTCATGTAAATTGCCCTATAGCTTGCCCAGCTTGAGTATCTTTGAGAAAGTCATTTTTTCCTGTGAGTAATTCACACTAAAGTGTTAAGCATTCCATATGTTTCTCCTCCCAGGTGTCTTAGCATATTGAAAGGATCTCTAAAGTGAGAGTGGTATTCAAGGTTTAAAGGGTGGCTGTTCAAACATTTGCTTCCTATGTGACTCTAGAACTCTGGAGTGAAATGTTACTATTTATTGAATATTTTATTATATGTGTTTCACTAACTAGGTCAGTACTTTACAGACAATCCCCATGACAACACCTCTAAGAAAGTATTATTAGATCCATTGAAAATTTTCCCCCTGCCATCTCCTCTACTCCAGTTCCAACCACCAATCCTGGGCCTTGTCTAGAGGATTCATGTACCCATTTTACAGATGAGGAGTAGGAGGCTTAGAATAGTATAATAATTTGCATATTCATCCAGCTAATATTTGGGAAAACCAGAATTTGAATTAATGTTTTCTGCCTCCAAAGTCATTTTCTTAAACATTAGCATGTACTACCTCTCTGCCTTTCTGTGAACAAAAGGATTTTTCTCTCTTGGGCATTCTGTATGCATGCTTTACCATCTCTGTGTGAAACTGGCCCAGCACATGCACCCAAGTACAACATGTCAGTACAAAGGCTGATATTTCTTTCTTGTATGAAGCAGAACAGGTTAGTTGGACCAAGCCAGAAGTGTTCTTGAAAGTTGCTCTTTACTAACACACAGCTCTTATTTGAGTATATTATTATTTGAGTATATACACTAACATTTACAGATCTTATTGTACATTTTGAGACAATTTTAACAACTAATACATCATGTACCTATTAGCCAGCTTAATATATAAACTATTTCCATTTCCCATAACTATCCCAGAACTTACTCTCTTTCTAGCTGACTCTACTCACAAGGGTAACCGGTTTTTAAATAACCAGTTTTTAAATAAATTGTACTTGTTTTGAAGTTTCTATAAATGGAAATATATGACATTTACCCTTTTTTATTTTAAAGAGGATAAAACCAAGGAAAATAAAACAGAATAAAGCCAATCAGAACAAACCAGTATAAGTGACACAGGACTTCAAAACAATATGAAATCAATAATAGTTACCATAATATCTCTTGCTGTCCTCAAAATAGCTGCAGATACCCTCAGACATAGTGAAACTCAAACAGAACAGAACAGAATAGAACCAACAAAAACAAAACAATGAATGCAATAGAAGACTTCAAACTCTTTGGTTGAGTGGAATAATAGTAAATTGAAATTGGCTACCATAATATATCTTGCTATCTTTGAAATAGCTGCTCTTGCCATTGGATATAACAAAATCAAATAAAATAAAACAGAACAAATCCCAAACCAAAAAAAAAAAGAAAAAAAAAGAAAATGATACAGGGCTTCAAAACAAGACAATAGGAAATTAACAATTGCTACCACCCTCAGAAGGAGATCCCAACTAGATGCCACACTGAGCACCACCATCCTGTGAATAGATGATCAGACCACTGGATCTACACCTGCAACGTCAGTGAAACATCAAAACATCCCAAACGTCAACTTGCATTTCCCCTCAATAGCTATCATTGCAGCCTGTGTTTCTCCAGATCAGCTGGTCACTTATGGAGGGTGGGGGAATTGGCTCTTCATGTTTGCCAGTCAACGCACCAGAAGGGGCTTGGATCTGGCTTTCCCCACTCCGGTGGTGGCTCATGCCTGGCGTTGGTTTGCAGGGAGGGCTTGCTTCTTGGTGAGGCTTTGTTCTCTCACCCTACAATCTGCGAATGACACTGATTCATGGGGAGGGGCTTGGGTCTGGCTGTCCCCACTCCAGTGGCGGCCTGTGCGTGGCACTGGTTCTCAGCCAGGGCTTACTTCCTGGTGAGGCTTTATTCTCTCACCCTGCAATCTGTGAATGGCGCTGCCTCAGAGGGAAAGGCTTCGGCCTCGGCATTTACTCTTTTGTATAAGGCTTCTTCCACTCAACCTAAAGTTTTTGAGATTAATCCACATTGGTAGATGCATCCTAATTAATTCTTTTTTGCTCATATATTGTATGTGTATACCTCAAAGTTTTTATTTAGTCATTTTTCTGTTGCTGAACTTTTGAGATGATGTTTTCAATTAGAAGTCTGAATAAAGCTGCTCAGAATATTCTTGTCCAAGTCTTTTTATGAATATATGCATTCATTTCTCTTTGGTTTGTATATACTTAGAAGCAGAATTGCTGAGTCAGGGGGAGGGAATATATTAAATTTTATCAGAAACAATAAATATAGACAATTTTACATTTTGATCAGCAGTGTATGAGAATTCAAGTTATTCCATATCTTTATCCATACCTGGTGTTTTTTGATACTGGTGAATACATAGTTGTGGTGGATTAACTAATGATCAGCTTGTAACACCCAGCTGAACTGAATCAGTGTGGTTCTGGGTATGGAAGGCCCTCCTGAGGATTGTTGCTAACAGCATAAAAAAAGAACTGGAAGGAATGATGGTATGCTGTTGATTCTCCTGGAGAATCTTGTCACATTGGTTTTCGTGATAGAAACTCAGTTGTTCTCCTCATTGGAGGAGCTCAGAACCTCGCTGTCACTGAGGATGGCTGCAGTTCTCTTCAGGAGACCACTGGTCCTTACATTGAGTGGTACTTCCTGGCTCCAGTGCAGATCCCTTAACTTGTTGGCACAGATCCTCCATTCCACTAGTACAGATTTTCTAGCTTCCAGTACTGACCTTTTGGCCTTCCCAGTGCAGATGCTTGATATGGTCTTGCATGAGACATTGTTGTGGGCTCTAGGCCTCCAGTTGGACTAGTGGAGGACGTTGCCATAGGCTCTAGGTCTTCAGTTGGACTCATGAAGGACACTGCCATGGGATCAAGGCCCTTGGTTGGATTCTTTGGGTCTCTAGTGTGTGACCAGATCTCCTGCACTCTTCTGCATTTCACTTTTTGGGTGAATATTATAAAATAATTCTATAAATGATGTGTCCTGTATTGAATCTGTTTCCATGCAAACCTTGACTACAATAATAATTTTATCTAATCATGGTTTTAATTTGTATTTGCCTAATGACCAATGACATTGAAAATATTTTCATGTTTATTAGCAATTTAGATTTTTCTTTTGTGTAGTGCTTGTTTGAGTCTTTGATTGAATTTTTGTTTGGTTGACTATGAAAGCATTCTGGTACCACCCTTCACCAACCACACAACCTGCATTATATGCACAGGTCAGAGAGCAGAACCACCTGACATCCAATATTTACCCAAATCTAAGCTGAGAGGAATCATATTGATACGGAATGTTTTGCATTAGATGTTCCTAACTACTCTTCCATGTCATAGGTTTTTAAGTGCCAGTGATAGACTAACTCTGGGTTGCAAAATGTTTTATTTGATTATTTAAACTGATATAGTTGCTAATATATTAAAAATCAGGAGTTAACTCTTAAAATCTGACTTTATAGCTGTTCTTTAAAAATTGGAAAGTCTGGAGATGCTGGGCCTATGCTTCCGTCCTGGCTATGTTGGTCAAGGCTGAGCAGTAGTTGCCTTCCTAAACTGAGCATATGTTTTCCAGTTTAGCACAGCCCCAACCAATATTCTCTATTGTTTTATTTCCAATCTGTTGCATTTGTAGTACCTATCTGGCCTCTGCAGAATGGAGGAATTTCCACTCCCATCTAGAACCAGGCGGGGCTTCTCTGAACAACTGTTTTACTGTTTCCCTATGAGTAATGTGAATTACACAACTCATATCTCCCTCTTGATTCTATAAATGCACAGCCAAATCTGCAAGTCAATTGCAAGAGACTTGACATATTTTATATATTTAAGCTTATTACAGTTTAATCTTTTTCATATCTTTATCTTGAATTCTCCATTTGCTTAAAATATATTACAGAAAAAGGATTTGACTATTTTTGGGGGAACAAAGCAGACTTTCTTCTGAATATCTATTAGGAGTAATTTATAATAAAGCAAAGTCACCTATTATCTGTAAAGCCCAAATAACTCATTGTCTTCCTTATTTCATGGAGGATAGTCAAGGAAGAAGAGGTGGTATTACAAAAAGAGAGAGATTCCAGCACCATTTCACATGCATGAGAAGTTTCTCAGCAGGCTTGAGGTCTAGATGCTAAGAATACAGTAACATCTCTGGCCAAAAAACCAAAGAACAGAGTTCACACACATATGGTTAAATCCTATTATAAAAATATTATTTTATCACTATACACCTATCAGAATGGCTAAAGTAAATACAGTGAAAACACTAAAAGTGATAATAATGCAGAGAAACTGGATCACTCATAAATTGTTGATGATAATGTAACATGATACAGTCACTCTGGAAATGAGTATGATAGTTTCTTACGAAATTTAGCATGTACTTACCTTACAAACCAGCAGTTTCAGTCTTGGGCATTTATCCTAGAGAGATAAAAACCTATGCTCACACAAAAAACTACATATGAATTATTATTCATGATACCTCTAAACTGGAAACAATCTAGTTGCTCTGTAGTGACTGAACACTAAATGACCATGGTCATATCATGAAATAATACTCAGCTATAAAAAGAAATGCATGATCAATACACACAACTTGGATGTAGCTCTAAGGAATTATGCTGATTAAAAGAGGATAATCTCAAAAGTTTGCATACTGTATGACTTCATTGATATAACATTCTTGAAATGACAAAATTATAGAGAGACAGACAGATGAATGGTTGCCAGAGTTTGCGGAATGAAACTGGTAGCAGGAGGTGGCCTTGGCTCTATAAGTTGCATATGTAGTTCTTTGTTATGGAGTTGTTCTGTGTCTTGGTTACTTTTCTCTTGTTGAGACAAAATACCTGACACCCAAAATGAAGGAAAGAAAGGTTTATTTCTTACAGTCTTTAGAGGTTTCAGTCCATACTCAGCTGGCTCAAAGGCAAGTTGACATGGCTGAGGGGCAGCTGTTCATGGTGGCTGCAATCAGCAAAAGCAAAAGGGCAAAAGAGAGGGAGAGAAAACACGCCTTCTTCCCTCCCTTACATCGTATGCCAGCTCTGCCCCTGGGTGGGTGCAGCACTCACACTGCTAATCCCAGCACTAGACAACGAACCAATCATAAATGATAGATTCAGCCACCTCCATGACTGCATGTGACTTGGGGGGCCACCCAGACGCAAACCATAAGATTCTGTGACTACACTTGTGACAAAATTGCATAGGACACACACATACATATATATACAGGACTGTGTGTAAAACTGATAAACCCTGAATAAGATTAGTGGATTTTATCATTGTTAATTTCCTGATACTATTAAGCAAAGATATTAAGCAAAATATGTTATTATTAAGGGAAACTAAGTAAAGAGTGTATGGTGTCTCTCTGTATCACTTCTTACAACTGAATGCAAGTCTATAATTATCTCAAGATAAAAAGTTAAGAAAATACCATTATTTACACAAAAGCATTAATTAAAATTTTAGCTCCAAGCCAATGACTCCTAAATTAAAGCAAAAAAGAGCTAAATAACTATGTATTATTCAATAAAATAATATACATTAGCCATTATATACCTGATTTGATCTGGCAAAATGGCTGCTACTATGGCTGTGTCATGAATTACCCCCAAAACTTGGTGGCTTGAAATAATAATGACAATATAATTTAGTTCAAAAAAATTGTAATTTGGGCAAGACCCTGCAGTGGCTCATCCCTCTGCTTCATTTACTATCAATTGGTTAGGGGCAGGGCTAAAATTGAAGACAGGATAGGGGGAGAATCAACTGAAAACTCATACACTTTCATGCTTAGTAATTGACATTGGCTGATTGATAACTAAGATATTAGTTGGAAATAGCAACTGGAACATCTTCACATGAGCTTTCCCCATGAAATGGGTTTCCGTATAACATGTGAACTAAGTCAGTGATGATAGTTTCCAGAAAGGTAGAGAACATAGTAGAAATTAATAATCTTTATGACCTAGCCTCAGGAGTCATACAGTGTTACTTCTGCTATAGTTACATTCCTGTCCAGATTTAAGAGGAGTGAACATAGAGCACATCACTTGATGCAGGAGTGTTAACCTCACAATGCAAGATGAACGTGCTGAAAGGGATATATTGTGACCATCT
Organism: Dasyprocta punctata; assembly: GCA_004363535.1. NCBI lineage: Eukaryota > Metazoa > Chordata > Mammalia > Rodentia > Dasyproctidae > Dasyprocta > Dasyprocta punctata. The sequence continues at coordinate 120,185 of RJWM01000193.1, read as the reverse complement.
TCAGGATACAATTTAGTACAGGGCCTGATGCAGAGTAAATGCTCAATGCATATTTTTAATGAATGAAAGAAGAAAAGGCAATTAACCAAGTATGTGCCCTCTTGCCTCTACTTGTACCTCCCTAATAACTGCTCTGCCCTACTGAACAAAGACCTTTAGTCCACTTTTTGAGGGCTCGATTCTCAGAAATGTGTTAACATTTTTCTCCTCTTCCTAGAATATAATAACTACTATAGTGGCTTTGTATGTGTCAATTTATCAAAGCCAAAGTACATTTTCCAAACATCCCTTCTATATGTTTCTGATTAGGGTCAGCCACAAGAGAGATTCTTAGATAAGATTTACAGTGTGTTAGTGAGCAGTAGCGTTTTGGAGCTTATTCACATTTTATTTATTTTTATTTTCTTTAAAAAAAAATTTTTTTGAGACAGGGTTTCACTACATAGTCCAGGCTGTCCTTGAACTCACTATGTAGCCCAGGCTGGGCTCAAACTTGTGGCAATCTTCCTGCCTCAGCCTCCTGAGTGCTGGGATTACAGGCATGTGCCACCATGCCCAGCTATTCACATTTTCACTGAGCTTCTAATTTACCTAGTTGGAGAGAGAGTGAGAAAGCCCTTGGGCTTTAATCCTTACACCTTTCCCTGGATTCCCTCTCAGCAGATTGTACTTCTGGGTTAAGTATGTGGGTTTAGTTGTGTGCTCAAAGCTCCCAGGCTTCCACAGGACAAGGATACTGCTAACATCAGAGACAACAAGAACTCACAGGAATATTACTCCGTCCTTGTCTTCCGCTCCTGCCTGTGAGCCCCAATTCATTTTTTTCTTTCTGTCATTACACAATCACTTCCTCTTCCCCCACTGCCTTCCCTGAGGTCTCTAATCTCTAGCATCTAAAACAAAGACTTAACAAACTTACAAAGATTGCTTTACTAGCTTCTGCAATTGTGTAAGGTCAAATCCCTGTGGTGCGGGTATGTGTGTGTGTGTGTGTGTGTGTGTGTGTGTATGCAGTGGTTTGATTTCTTCTTTATAACATTAATTGTATTGGTACATTTTAGATATACATAATGATCACATTCATCATAGGGAATTTGTACCTGTACATGATATATCTTAATTCTTTTTTTCCCTTTCCCCTCTCCTCCCTTCAAACCCTCCTCCTCTTCTTATTTGCAAAAACCTTTGTTTCCATTTTTCCTTCTAGTATCTTTTTTTCTTTTGAATTATCTTAACTGAACCTTATTTGATACAGAACTTGGCATCAGAAGTCCCCAGTTCATGTATTTAGGTTCCTGTGATTAAGTTTTAAACATCTGTATTTATATTTAATTCATATCCATAATGATTAATGTTTTCATCCATTCAATCTTTAACAAATGTTTTATTGAGTCTATCCTCTGTCTCTATCCATATAGTCTAATTTCCAATAAAGTCTTTTTCTTTAGAAAAGGTACTATGTTTTAACTTTTGATATTTTTTAAAGACCTGTTGAATAAATACTTAAGAAAATAAATTTTGGTGAGAACCTAAATCCCATTTTCCTGTGGGAGAAGAGGAATATAATTATCTGAGGCTTTGCAAGAGTAATTTTGCTTTATCTAGGGAATCTGAAAAGCAGATGGAATGTTGGGATTTCAAGCTGTGGGAGAGATGTTTTGGTTTTAGGCAGAGGAGGGGGAGGAACATTTCTGTACATCCTATTGTTTAGTTTTCACATACACTGTGTCTCATGTAATAACTCCTGAGGAGCTGGAAAGAGAGAAACAGAATGTGAGAACAAAGAACTTATGCACACACGCGCACACACACACACACACACACACACACACATTTCTGTGGTTGGCTACTGCTTACTACACTGAGGAAGGGGGAATTGTGTTGATTAGGTAATTTGTGCAAAATGGTCTCCATCAAATCATCTTGCGATAGTCTTCCTGACAAGGGCTACTTAGCTGCTTTTAAACTGCATAAATCACAATTTGAAAATCTGTTGCATAGAGGGAAACATTAGTGTGACTCATTTTTTCCTTGAAGACAGATAAGCAGCAGCTCATGCATTTTTAGAGAGCTCACAGATGCTGTGTAGATGCATCTATTTTGCAGTTTAAATATTTCATTTTTATGACTGATATTAAAAGCCTGCAGTACTCTCATGCCACTGAATATGTGAGACTTTTCGACGTTGGTTTATTATGTGAAATGTTCCAAGTACCTAGAAACCATTTTCATGATGCCTAAATTTTGGAAGATTTAAAACACATCATTTTGCCAGGTTCTGAGTCTTCACACATCAAACCATACAAATGAAGAAATAAAGCATTGATAAGTTTTATCTAAATTAGACCAAGGCACCATTTAGACGCAATCAGGACACAGTGGGATTGCTGTTGTTAATATATTGAACTAATTCCATATTGGTTGATCAAGAGATATTGCTCTGAGCTCCAAAAGTCACCCAAGCTGCCATGGCAATGTCCTCTAACACTGCCTCTAAACTCCACAGAGTACTCCTTGTCCAAGCAAATGAAAAGCTATTGCCTACCACATCAGGCTGCCTTCAGGACACCGGCTTAGTACTTGGATGAGTCTTCAGTTTGGTTCCTGTGCTAATGTTATGAAATATTTTAAATATGTATCTTGTAAACAGTTGTAGTGGTGAGGAGTATCATGGAAGTCAGAAGATTTAAGTTGAAATCCTTACTTAGACTCTCTTGGCCGTGGTTCCCCTCATTAATAAAATGAGGATTTGAACAAGAGCGTAAATAAAGGTCTTTTGAGGTCTCTTCTGGGTTTCTATCATTTAGAAACATCTGAATATTCTCCATTTTCATCTGGAGATTTTGGTGTTGTGCAGAAGAAAAAGAAAGACTAAAAGGAGTTGGCTAATGAATTCCAAAAAGCTGGGCAAGCAGTGGGACTTGTCAAGAAAAAAAGCAGCAAAAACAAAACAGAACATTGTATAAAATCCCTGTACAACCATGCTGAGGAAACCATTTGCAATTATGATTTTCAAGCCTCTCAAAAAATTAATATTGAAAATGGAAAGTACCCAGAAAAGGGAAGCTAAAATGATTGGGGAAAACACGGAACTTTTTCTTTGAAGGCAGTCACAAAGATTTATCATTCTTCTGTTTGGAAAGGTAAGAATGCATAGAAGATAGAGTGAAAGTCTGTATACATTTTTGAAAGACATAACGGGGTGAATATCGACTTATCTGTCAAGACTTGATAATCTTTTACCTGGAAAGCAGCTCTTAAAGATTGAAAGGACTAAATTTAAAACTCTCTCCCCTCTGCACCCTGATGAGGGTGTGAATTTGGAGTGTTAAGCTTATGAAACTTTAAATGCTCGAGAAACATTATGAACTTCTTACACTGATTCTAATAAGATAGACATTATTTCATGGTGACAAATCTATAACCTATACAGAGACAGTGATGTTCAGGGCACACCAGGCAAGACAATGCTGACCATTTCTAATCCATTACGGCCACTATCCAGGACAAAAGTTAGTCCAAAATGACACCTAGGTGTGTTTCCAGAAGGATAATTTTTTTCTTTTTCCTTTTTCTTATTTTATGATAGTAGGGGAGTAATTTCCCAAAAGAAAATTCAAACATTTCAGGAGACTATGAAATAAAATAAAAAATTTTCCTGCGCCAGCATCTCTTGCTTCTGAGGTAACCACAGGAAAAAGTGCCTATTCATTTCTCTTTGTAAAAAATATGTGTATGATTTCATATATGTATACGCTCAATTTACTTAATAAAATATCTCGGGTACCTCTATATCATCAGGACACATAAGCTTATTTGTTTTTAGTGGCTATCTTGTGTGAATAAGCCATAATTTATTTAACTTACTAATTAATATTTAGTATGTTTCCAGCATTTGCCATATTTGCACCATTACAATAAATATTCTTATCTCTTGCTTACTTCTGGTACATTGGTTCAGTTGTCAGTTAGGATGCTTGTATACAACTTTCTGGAAAATATTGCTACTTTAAATGATATCATATGCTACATTTTGCTAAAATGGCTAAATTTGTCCTTTCGTTTATGCTTTGTTTTGAGAGTTCCACTTTCCCTACAGTGTCACAATATGGTGACTTTTATGTTTTTGTGCCTCTTATGCATCTTCTCCTGGCTAAACAGAAAAGTGTTCAGTTAAGTATATTAGTACTCTCCAAAGAGCACAGATGTTATGAGGATACCAAAGTGATATAAATAAGCTTGGGAACTTGGAGAAATGCCATATAACAATATCTCTGCTGGCCAAATGAATATAATCATGAAATTTTATGATGAATTTCATTTTCATGTTCTCAAAAAGGGTATTTGATCAGAATCTTATTTAAAATTGTTATATCCTTATGCATTTCATTAGAAGAGAGCATACCTTAGAATATATAAAGAATGAACACCTGTGTGAAATCCTCTTCGTGAAAATTAGAGATTGCCTTGGGTAATTGTAGTTTTCATTTTTGTTGACCTGATCACTATGTAGGCCATAGACGCCCCTTTCTTCCTACTCCTCTGTCTACCCGTATGCATTAAAATAAAAAATGGTGAATAGTATTTATCCTTTTCAATCCTGTTACCATTTTAAAGGAGTTAATTACAATAAATACTCAAAAGTTAAGGGATTAAGGTGTTACATATCTCAGGATTACCAAGAAACTGGGTCTTATATCCAAGGAATAAATAACTTCTTGGGAACATTCTGGCATTAAAAAGCAGATGGGATTATATTTGATTGAGTGAGTTTAGAGAGAGAGCTACTTGAGGGGAATGTGTGTTGAGGAGGTAGGGTGGTGGACCACGTGCTTCTGAAATATACCTGCTGTACCTGGGTATGCAATTTGGTAAAGGAATGCCAGAGCTTGGCAGCTAACTGATGGCAAGAAATAGCTCTTCTCCTTTGCTCCAGGCTGCAGCATATGGTAACAGACTGTCACAGGCAGGAAGATAACCTGGATGTCTGATGCCTAAGGCAGTACTCTCCCTGCTCTATCCTAACTGCATCCTACTACACCACAGGAGTACAGGAACACAGGACTTCGTGTGTCTGATCAAGACGAAAGTGTTTTTCAACCAGGAATATAGAATCTAAGCTAGAAATTTCAGCAGGTTTCTAGATCTGGGTATTGGTTATCTACACCCTGGCACTTTGGTTTTTATTGCCATGGCTACACTGCCCACATTATGTGAATACCAGAGGCATTTACCGGCTTCACAATGCTTTGTCATTTGAGCATTATACATATAGCATTATTTTAAGACCTGGTAGTCAGGGAGATTTGTTTGTAGAACCTAATTCCCATACTAAATAAATAAGTAAGAATCACTTCCTCTTTTGCAAGGCTGCCAACTTGTTTTCTTCAAGGGGTAATTATGTCACTGCCAGAACCATGCTGATAAATAATCTCCCCGTATTTGAACTTTAAAATGAAGCCCTCAAGAGGGTTGAGCTCAGAAAGAACCAGTGATAACTTACTTTGCTAGACTAAAGCTCAATTTAAAATTTGCATCTTAATAAAGAGAGTTTCTTTCTGTCTATTTGGGGTTGGAAGAGGGAGAATAATGATGAAAAGGAGTTAAGACTTACCTTAGTAATTAGGGAGTCCCAATGGATTAGACTTGCTAATAGAAACCCAATTAAAACACATTTTTGAAAGATTCTGTTAGAACTTGTAAATATTCCAGAGCTGGTACTGGCCTGTCAGCTTTTTTGTTCTTTTATGTTTACAATTTTTGTTGTTGTTGTTGAATGCTGCATACTAACTAGAACAAGAGGCAGTCAGTCTGATCAATCAATTCTTTCATAATGCACAAGTCTTTAGTACTTTGGAGCTTGAAATGGCTTCATAATTTCTTGTAGTCCACATGTCATAGACTTTCCTTCAACAAAGAAGCCCATTATTACTAGAAGAACCTACATGGCTTCATTTGTGCCTGAAGATCCGAAAATGCTGTACTTTGTAAATGCACAGCCTCTCTGCCAACAGGCAGTCACCTGCCAGGTTGAGAGGGTACAGCCATCTGGAACAGTGGAGAACAGTGTGAGGAAAGCTTTTTTCAATTTGCAGAGAAAGCAATTACCACACAAAATGAACAAAATGGGACCCAAAATGAATGCCCTATCTACCCACCTGCTGTTCTTGATCTAGAAATAATTCAGTCTTTTGGTTATTTGCAGAGAGCTTTGGGAAGGGAACACATTTCATAAATCCCCATGGCTACAGAGATTGCTGCAATGATTATCATCACACCCAACACTCCTGGATTCCTGTGGACTGTTACATGGCTTGGACGACTGAATCACCAGCACTGCTGCTGTGAAGAACCTTGATGTCATTACTCCTGATAAGCCCAGCATGAGGGTTTTATAGTGATGGATCCAAGAAGATGGAATCGCTAACTAAGGTTCATTTCAGGTATTATTAACCCTCTCAGTTTTACCTCAGGTGCAAGTCAGGAGACCTAAATTATAAAAGTAATTCCTTTAACCCATTACATGTGAGTCCAAGAATATACCACAAAAAGCCTTTCATTGAATCTACCCCTAAGATTCTGGTACTTTTTTGGGACCTTCATGATGCCAAAGCAACAAATTTCCAATTCAGTGATTAATCAGCTAAGCTGCTTGTCTTAGTTTGTCCCCACCCCCCACCCCCAAGTAGATCTCAAGATAAACAGCAAAGTCCAAGTAACTTGCATGGGAGATGATTCTAGGGAACACTTTCAGGTGTGAGAAGTGAGGCAGGATAGAGAAGGAGAGCAATAAGGGATGAGCTTTCCAGCAAGATGCCACTGTAGAATCCCCAGAGAAACTTCAACAGACAATGAAGAACAGGGATTCTCAAACTCCAAACAATGGGCCAAATCCAGTGTGGTTTTGTTTACCAAGGTAGCTAATATATTGGTCATTTTTCCATCACTATAATGAAATATTAGTAACAATTAATTTACTTGTAAGAGATTTATTTTATTGCGTGATTCTGGAATCCATGCTTTAGTGGCCCTATTGCTTTGGGCCTCTGATGAGGCTTAAAATTATGGTAGGGGCATATAGTGGCATAAATCACTCACCTTCTGAGCCAGGAAGCAAAAAAGAAGAGGACAGGAGCCGATATTTCACAATCCATCTTGGGGACACCCTCACAATGTTCTAAAGATCTCTCCCAGGAACACACCTTCTAAAGGTCCCACCACTTCCCAATACTGCCACCCTGGGGACCAAGCCTTTAACATACGAATCTTTGTGGGACACCCAACACTCAAACTATAGCAAATAAGAATGACTTTTCATGATTTTAATGGTTTTTTTTAAAAAGGTAATCCCATCATTTGGGCTGCAGAGGCAGGAGGATCACCATGAGTTTGAGGCCTGCCGGGGCTGCATAGTGAGTTAAAGGTCAGCCTGAACTACACAGTGAGACTCTGTCTCAAAAATAAATAAATCAATTTATTTATTTAGTGATGTAGTAAAATAATATCTTAGCAAGATCTTATCTCAAAATAAAAATTTTAAAAGAGTTGGAAGACGATAGCTGAAGAGTGGAAGAGTGTAGTAGAACACTTCCGCAGCATGCTTGAGGCCCTGGGTTCAATCTCCAGTACTGTAAAAAGTATACAAAATTCTTATTCCATAAATGAAATTTTATTGGAACACTCATTTGTTTATTAATTACTTATGGCTGCTTCCATTCTACAACTGCAGAGTTGAATAAATGCAACAAAAACCACGTGACCCACAAAGCTTAAAATATTTGCAATCTAGCCCTTTGCAGAAATAGTTTGCTGAACTTGATATACAAAATGTATCTCAGAGTTAACCAATCTAAGGAGCTTGAGTGTATTTATCTACCAATTCCCATCCATCATTAGACAAGGACTACTCCCGGATGCCTTTAATCTCCCAGACTTATAGTCTGCCCTTGCATAAATGGAGCGTACCCAGGTATTGTGAAATTCATTCTTAATCCCGAAGATATAATTTCATACTTTCCCTAATTAAATATGAAAACACATTAGTGCGTAAATTCTCAGTTTTCTAAATTTCTGAGAAAACTCAGTTGTACTCTGGGCTCAAGCACACAGAATGGAATAAATATTCCTGCCTATTTTTAAGTTGTGGATTAAAATAAGCAATATATCAAGTTCTATAAAAGAGTATTAGGTTCAAACTATGCTGCTTCTGTAGAGGAGGCCTGATGGAATGACAATAACTCATGTTAATAAGTAAATAGAACTGAGAAAGTCTGTTTTCCATGTAATAGCCCCAAGTAGATACTGAGATATTTGGTAGGATGATATCAAAACCCAAATGGAGATAAGTTGTTTATTTAACAGTGTTATACTTCTAAGTAACTGAAATTGGTGGAGCACAAAAGTAGAAGCATTGTTCAAATAATTATAAAGTAAAATAAGCATTCACCAAAGGCAAATTGCTTCTGGTACAAGACTACAGACACTGTTCATTCTCAGCACTTTTAAAATAAAACCTAAATTTAGCCAATCTCTTATAAGCTTACATCCTAATTTACTTAGGTCATCAAACATCACCAGACTTCCTTTTAAAGTGAAAATGTCAGCGTTGCTTAAAATCCAAAATGAGCAATTCAGAAAATATTAAATTGAAAACAAAATCAATTCACAGAAACTATTTCAATATATTCTCTGATCACTAAACCTAAGCACAGTTGTTCCAAAAAATTGTATAATTTCTTGAGTTCTAGGTGCTATCTCCCAGCCTACCAGCATATTGTTAAAAGAGAAAAATATTTACGTGTTCAAACTGTGATTCACAGTGCACAACTACGCTTTAATGATCTTGTGTGTGACCCTCTTATTTCATACTATACCTACTAGAAAACACTCAGATGTTGCCAAATTTCATCATGTATGCATAAACTGCCCCTGTTAATCTGAAGGCTAACCATCCTGTTTTGGGATTCTCTCACAGGTGTACATGCTTCCTATGCAAGACTATTGAAGTTTTCTTGGTCTTAGGAGGATGGTTGTTGATTGTAGAATAAGAAAGAATTAATCTTATCTATACTGGCCTGCTTTTGTTTTTCTGGTTTGTTATGTTGTCCCAAGGCCAAAAGGCACTTTTCCTCCACTATTTAATGTGGCCCAAATAATTCCACAAATTCATTCACCTATTTATACATTTGATGAAGTTTTGACTCCCAGCAGTCTGTTAGGCATTATCCCCTAATCTCCTCGTCACTTCATCTCCAGCTACCACACAGACACACACACACACACACACACACACACACACACACACACACCTTCAAATTATCTCAGGTATATCAGATAAAGTGCTGAAGAATGTGTGCATTGTAGTAATTTCTTTTGTGCTATTATAGTCGTTACCAGGATCATACAGTAACTCTTCACATCTTTAAATGATAAAGCAAGGGTGTATATATTGCTTCCAAGCTCGAGAGATTCTGGGTTGAATTCCCTGAAAGAAGAGCTCTTCAGAAAACCAATGTGATTTTACCAGAAATAATTACTTTGTAGACCTGAAAAGCCATTAGGCAGCAGAATAGGTCTGACTATCAGAAGAAATAAAAGTTATTAAACATTGATAGATCAGAGTGCCAACTAAGGTGTAGGCAGTGTAACTTTGTGGTTAATGATATGTCTTTGGAAATGGATGATGATTGAAGTTTAGCTCTATGCCTGCAAAATGAGTTTTACAATCAATATCATCAAAGCAGTATTATCTATGTCTTCCATTAAAATAAGCAGTGTAGTATGTGACCATAAGAATATCAACTCTGTTTCCTCTCTCTTTTAAATCATACCTAAATTCTTTCCTTAGGGTTACAATCCTAGGCTAATAGATTTGCAAAAAAAAAAAAAATCTATGTATTATCTATGCATCGGTCTTTTCCTTTTCTATGGAGTCTCTTTGTTGTGAATGGCCACTAGCTTTGTATTTCCATGTTCTTGGAAGGAGTCCATTATATCATCCATCAAGTTTCATTAATACTTGTGATATCATATGTGTTTTACATATTAACATATTATATTTTTAATCATTATTAATCATCAATATTCCTTGAGTTTTTATACAGCAGAAGCAGCAAGCACACTCAAATCCCCCTTCCCAAGTAGGCTTGCCATTGCTAATCAGCCCCAGTCCTCTGAATGCAGCTTTAGAATATATCTCAACACACAGTTTGGGAAATCTTTATCAAGACAAAGGCTATTGTAGTCTATTTGACATTCTTGGTATATTAGGTTCTGATTTCTATTCTTGGGTGTTAATATCAAGAGAATTACTTTCAAAGTAGGTTTGAGCCAGGTTTTAATTTGGAAGGGATGAAGAGAAAGAAAGACAAGAGCAAATACAGCATTACTCATACAAAGCAATGTTTTTCTGAGGAGAATGCTTATCAGATTTAATTTCCATTCTAGCACATGAATTTTAACATTTAAACAGAATCACTTGGGTTTGAAGAGAGCTCTCGTGGGTCATTTAGCACGTATCTCTGTACTACCACAGGACAGAGCTCATTATTTTTCTTAAATCCTGTCTTAAATATGAATGAGTGTCTAATGAGTCTTTAAATAGTGATTTTACTACCTCCTCTGGTAGCATGTGTCATAATTTCTGTATCTCAATAGATAGCTTCATAACGTCTACATTCTAATAGCTACAAAGGCATCTTTAATATTTATGTAAAATTTCCTCATAGCTTCAGAAGTCCATTGCTGCATCCTCTATACTCACTCTGCCTGTAACCTTTTAAGCTAATCCAGTGGGTAGTCACAGCTGGCAGCCCCTGAAAAAGGAACAGGAGTTGTAAGTGTCATGGATGGACTGGTCACTATAACAACCTTGGACTTTAGCAAGTGTGTCTGATTGGTTCCTGTTTTGAACCTCATATGCCTTAACTTCAAGCATTTGGAGGATGTTTGGCAAACTAGTCTCTGGCTCAATACTGTTACTTTAGATCTTGGCTTTTCTCACTTTCTTGCTCCTCCATTTCTTTGTACACAGATCTGCTTCAGCCAGGAATGTCTGCAGTGCTCTATTCTATTGTCTGACTGTGATATCTGCATAGGGAAGCTAAGACAAATTCTTTTAGATCCTTGTTTAATATGTGGACACTAATGCATGATCATATCTACACTGTGCATGTTCAACTCTATTAATTTGGGTCCTTTTCACACATTGATGCTGTGTAAAGTTACCTTTGTGTTCTAATTTCAAAAAGTAGCCTCTCTAATAAAATATATCTTCCCTACTCATTGGAAATACTGGAGATTCCACCACTAAGTCTTTTCTGAGGATCACAAATCAAGTTCTTTTAAAATGCTGAGCAAGCCAAGATCTCTTAAAATGATGATGGCTTGGAACCATTAACCCATCAGGTCAAAACTCTTTAGAATTAGTTAGCTATATTTCAGTCCAATTTCCTCTCAAATAGGATGAGAGATAGTTAAAAGGAAGAAAAAATGACGTAAATGAGTGATGGAAAATCACCAAACAAAAGTATGGATTAGTCTGAAGTCCATTCTCAAATTCACAAAAGTAAGAGTTCTTCATTGTATTTCCTTAAGGTTAGGTTCTGAATCAATATTCCTCCTACTTATCGAAGGTTCTCTGCTCATTAATTCAACCTTTTGCTGCCTGAGTCTTCAAAGATTACCTTCATGCTATCTTGTTACCAGAACCTGGGAGGACTTCCTTCTTTTTCATTTTTCCACAAATTTCAGCTTCTCCTCAAGTCTAAGATCATTATAATTAAACAATTTCATTGAGGGTACTCCATGAAACGTTATCTGAGACCTCAGGTCTTATGCTCCATTTTTTTAAAGTTACTCTAATTAAATCAAAGTTACTCTAATGTTTAAAAATGAAGAGGATTGGAACTATGTTCATTGAGTGCACACAATGTGCCAGACACTATGTTATGTACATCTCATTGAATACCTCATCTTTACATTCAAAGCAACCATATCAGGCAGGTATTATTACTGCTATGAAATGAAAATGGAAAAACAGGATCTATTCTTTTACAAGAAACACAGATCTTCCTGGTAACTGCCCCACACCTAACAGGTACTATTAGAAGGATATTTTGCCTTAAGACATTAGATTAGGGCAGTATGGAAGATTCTAATTCCAAACTCGGGAACATTTCACAGAAGTTATCCAGCTAGTACTGAGCACCATTTTAGTGTCTGGATGCTGAGAAAGTCTACAGGTAAGATGAGGTAAAACTTTCCTTGGGAAAGTGTTAATAGAAGATTCATTGAGCAATTATTGATGACAAGTGGTTTCAATTTAACAATGTGTCACTCTACTGCTATCTATTTTTCAATATATCAATCCAGTTTTCCTTTAATCAGCATTTCCATGTTATATCTCTTTCCATCTTTTTAACTTTTGATATACCTCCACCCAGTATATTTGAAGCATCTCTTAGAGACAACCTGTAGTTGTGTTGGATCTTTTTAGTCCATTCTGACAATCTTTGACTTTTTAAATTTACATTTATGGAATTATTGATATAGTTGAATTTACAACTACTACTTTATCATTCATTTGGTGATTGTTCCTTATGTTTTGTGTTTCTCTTTCCATTTTCTTTCTCCTTTTGGATTATTTGAAAGTATTTTAGTATTCTGCTATATTGTATCCATTTTTTTACTGTCTCTTTTATACTATTTTCACTATCTGTTCTGGGATTTATAATATACACGTTGAACTTTTCACAGTCTATGCAGAATCAATTTTTTTATTTCAAGTGGAAAAATATTATTTCCATAAAGTTCATTTACTGCATTTCTTTGTATCGTAGTTGTCTTTTTTCAGGACCAGGGGATCTTCCTTTTTCTTGTGGATTTCTGCATTAATTTAGGCATGCATTATTTATAATGAGAAAAAGGAAATTTTTATTATAAAATCAAAATAATTAAATGAAATTAAAACATACAAAATTGCTTAATAAAATTTTTAAAATAGCTATCATTAAGAGTATCAAGCTCCATAATCGTTCAGCCATGTACTATGGGCACAATCCTGCCAATTTGTAGTTGTCTTTTGTGTGGTACATCTACATGTATTGAAAACTCCATCAGAAAATGTAACTTTGACTTTCAGTCATCAAACATATTTTAAAGAACTCAAGAAAAAAGAATGTTCTATTTACCCAGATATTTCCCATTTATATTGCTTTTCTTTCATTCCTGATATTCCAGGTTTCCTTATGGCAAAATTTTCCTTCTTCCTAAAGAACTTCCTTCAATGTATTGTCAAAATATTGTCTTATTTTCCTTCATCTGATTATGTCTTCATTTTACCCTATCACAAAGACTGAGTTGACAATTCTTTTTTCTAAGCATGTTCTGGGTTGCATGATTTTTGATGAGAAATTTGTTGATATTCAAGTTTTTATTTCCCTGTAATTAATGTGCTCTTTTCTCTGGTTACTCTTAAAATTTCTTCCTCGTTTCTAGTTTTTACCACTTTGATTATGATGTATCCAGGCAAAGATTTCTTTGGTTTTATTCTGTTTGAGGTTTTCTGAGCTTCACAAATCTGTAGTTTTATATCATTTTGCCCAATTTGGGGAGTTAGTCATTATTACCTCAAATATTTTTCCACATTATACTCTCTCTGGTCTTATTTTTTGAATCCAATAACACAAACTTTATACCTTTTAGTATTGTCCTACAGGACCCTGAGGCTCTGAACATTATTTTTAAAAATTATTTTCTTCTCTATTGTTTGGCTAAGATAATTTCACTCATTTACCAACAAGTTCCCTGTTTCTTTATTATTTTCATATCTTATCACCCCCATCTTGTGAGTTTATTTTGGTTATTGTATTTTTTGCCACTAAAATTTCCTTTTGTTTTTTTTTTGTATCTTCCTTGTTTCTTATATTTCTTTACTGTAATTGTCTATCTTTCCTTTTATTTAGAAAGTGTTTTCAATTAATCGTTTTCATTTTAATAATAGCTGCTTTACAGTTTTTTGTAACTTTAAAGACTTGTCATTGATTTCTTTTTATTGTTTTTCCCATATGATTTGAGGGACTTTGGAGTTTGTTTGTGTTTTGTTTTGATCCTCTGTGTGGTAAGGATTTTGGATTTTATCCTGGACATTTTAGGAGGTTATGAGACTTTGGGTCCTTAAACTTTATGAGAAATGTAGCTAGTTTTTTTTTTAACAGGCAGTCATCGTGAGTAGGTTCAGGCTGCACATTCCAACTAGCTTTCTATGCATTATGGTTTCAATGACAGTTTAATTTCCAAAGCCTTTTCAGCGCTGTTCAGATCTGTCTCATATGCATGCCACCCAGTGGCCTATCTGCGACCCGAGCAGTATTCTATCTCATAATTCAATTCTCAACATCTTTGCTATATTGCTTAGAGTCAGTTCTATGCCATGTACAGTTAAGGGAGCCTATGAATTCATAAAAAATTTAAGGGAGTTTTTCCCCCATACTCCTCAAACTTTCTCCATTCATTGTCTACCCTGAGACTCATTTTTTAGTCTCTCATTCAAACTATGTTATGACCATGTCTGGGACTAAATATCGAAGGGCAGAGATTGGCAAAAAGCAATGGCAATGCACTGTATCCTTCTGATCAGCTCTTTCAGTCAAAAATAAGGTTTCCTCTCTTTCAGAACTTAGGCACCTGTAGACACCACTGCTACTGCTGTCTCTGTTGCTGTTCTTGGTACTGCAGCTCTAGAGAATAGGGAAAAGGAGAAAACCTAGAGATTTTGCCCACTCTCTCCAGAATTAGGAGATATCTTTACTGTTCTTTGAGACAGAAATAGAGGGCTTCTCAAAGATCTGCCCTGTCTCTGTCCTAGTACCTACTTCTAGATTTTGGGTTTCCTTTAGTATTCCTCAGAGATAAGAGAAGATAAGCAAATTATAAACTTAGCACCAGTTCAGTAGTACTTTCAGATTCTGGCCTGTCTTCTTTCTCAATCTGCCTGCTACTGTTTACATTTCTGAGTTCTCAAGTAGCTTCCCTATGCATTCTACCCAGGTTTTATAGCTGCATTGAATAAGAGAAACAAGGTAGAGTTACATCATTTTACTTGGAACTAGGAGTTCTTGCTTATTATATATCTTGCTACAAATATATGTCTGTGTTTATCACAGAGTTTTATTTTTACATGTTTCCCCTAGAAAAAGAGTCCTCAATTGCTATATAATAATACTGACTTTGGTAGAGTAATTTAGAAGCAGACACTGAAACACGGATTCATTTTTGAATTATATATATATATATATATATGGTATACAAATGACATTTTCATACATACATATACAGAATGGAACAGCTACTACAATCAAGGAAGCTAATATATCCATAATTTCACAGCTACCTCTTTTGTGTGGTAAGAGTATCTAAAATCTATGCTTTTAGCAAATGTCCAGTGTATAATACTAAGTACAGTCCTCATGTACTACATTAAATTCCTGTATTTATTCATCTTGTATAAATGTCTCTTTGTAATCTTTGACTTTTCCCAATTCTCTTCTCCCCTACCCCTTCACTTGGTAACCCATTTTACTCTGTTTGTAGGTACTCAATTATTTTTCTTCTTAGATTCTACATGTAAGTAGCATCACACAACATTTGTCTTTTCTGTGCCTGGCTTCTTTCACATAGCATAGTATCCTCTAGCTTCATCCATGTTGTCACAAATTACAAGGTTCCTGTCTTGCATTAAGGCTGAATAATATCCCATTTTGTGTATACACCACAGTTTCTTTACCCATTCATCCACTGATGGACATTTAAGTTAATTCCATATCTTAGCCATTGTGAATAATGATACACTGAACATAGCAATGCAGACATTTCTTCAAGGCGCTGATTTCTTCTCCTTTGGCATATGCACAGAAGAACAGTTTTTGGGTCATATGGTAGGTTAAACTTAAATTATTGGAGGAACATGCATACTGCTTTCCATAGTGGCTGCATCAATTGGCATTCTTACAATGTACCAGACTTCCCTTTTCTTCACACCCTTACCAATGCATAATACTTCTTGGGGTGTTTTCAGGAGAAACCTATAAAGAAGAAAATGAGGGAAACAAGAAAAAAACTAAGCAAAGATACAGTTTCAATAGAAGTCTAGCGTCAGCCTGATCCTATGGGGAGCAAGGGTAGCACCAAGGCATTTTCTCCCTTGAGGCGAAGGACTGGTCTTCCTTTCTGCTGCTACAGGTTGAGTATGTATCCCTTGTCTGAAATGTTTGGATCTGAAAATGTTTCATATTTGAGAGTCTTTGAATTTTGGGGTATTATTATAGACTTTACTTGTTGAGCATCCTTAATCCAAAAATCTGAAATACTGCAAAATCCAAAACATTTTGAGCATCATTTTGTCACTCTAAAGCTTCATATTTCAAAGTACATAAGTTTTTGGATTTTTTTTTTGATTAGGGTTACTCAACTTATACAACCAAGTCAGTCATTGGTGTGTTGGTGAGTATATAACCTATGAGGCATCTCTGGGTTCGATGTCCCCTATCAGCTGAGAGTACTACTCCAGGGAAGAGTGCAGTTGTGAGCTGTTACAGCCAACACTCAGCTGCTGCATATAAAATAATAGTGCTAGCCCTGGCTCTGGGTAAGCTAGAGTAAGCAGCTGGGGGATGGGTGCACCAGACTGGTAAATGGGCTCTGGGTGTGGCATCAACACCATCATTATAATGATTAATCACACATTTCAGTAGTGATAATCACTGCTGCCATTTCCTTCCAAAGCACAGGGAACTACTAACTAGTTGTGTTATTGTAGGAACCATGCCTACACTGAAATAATCAGCCTCTAGGGAAATGGTTTTTTAACAAGTACTACGTGTGAGAATCACTTGGGGACCTTATTAAGGATGCAGATTTCAATACCAATCCACAGATTCTTATTCAGTAGATCTGCTATGGGAGCAACATTTTTAATGAGGATCTTCATGATTCACTTTAAAATTATATTAGTGGTCATACGATACAACATATTTCAATCCTGGTCAACATTACTCTGTTTTAATTTTGCTCCCCCAACTAAATCGAACGATCTGATGGGCAGAGGTTAAAATGCAGTAGTATCCTTTGTAGTGATGGTCACAGCCATAAAATGTTTTATACAAAATGTTTTATTTAAGCTCTTATCAGCTCACTTATCCCAGTGATCCAAGTAACTACATTATAGGAGGGTTGGAATGAGGTGGTTGTAAATATCTGGGGCACAGAAGCAAAATCTGAGAACATGAGCCATAGGATTTGCAGAATTCTAGGAAGTAGCTAGTCCCATCAGCGGTAAATCATAGCTTTTTAAAACTAAACTTTGGATAGTCCAGAGGTATCTGAAGCTGATTGATGCAAAATACCTATCTCTGCCAAATGCCTGGTACCACAAATAAAAACGTATGAGGAGGATGGGCCTGAGAGAGGAACTTCTGTTTTTACAGCTGTGATTGTCCATATAGTTCGGCATCAGCATCAATCATACCTTTCACTATAAAGCACAGAATATATATCAGTACCTATGTCTGCCTAACAATATCAGATGCACTTTGGGTATCTAGACAGAGTGTAACATCAAAAATGAAACAATATATCCAAAGGGATATAATAAAACAAAAACTAATTAAAAAACCAATAGACTATCAAGTGTTCCTTTTATTCCTTTGTAAGAATTAGGCTGCATGCTGTGAGAGCAAAGGGTTTGCCTAAGAAGATCTGCTTCATTAGATAAAGTATCTTCCCACAGAAATTCTTTAAAAAAATAAGCAGTTATGCTTTGCTGCATTTTTCTATGATGTTATTGCCTTATTAAACACAGTGCTGCACACTTACACAGGATGGTTATTTTATCTATTCTTGAAGATCAAAAGGAAACTGAGATTCACCTTGTTGTAGTTTAAGAAGCTGACATATAAGGGAACATGTTAAGATTTTATGGACCATTAAAAGTGCAGAAATTTTAAAGATTATTCAGAACAAAACATCACTCATGGTCATAACAAATATATGGCTTGGAGCTTGCTATTTCCAAAGGGAGTATCACTGAAGCTGACCCTTGCCCAAGGGCATATTTATAAATATATCAACCTTTACAAATACTTGCAAAGTACCTAGTTGTTTATATTCACTTAATGACTGACTCTTTGCCTGCTTCTGACATATAGTTGAATGAACTTGTTGTTTGCTGATAAATCCTCTTAGGACCCAGGAGGTCAAAGTAAAGAATCAGTGTTGTGTGGCATCTCATGATCATCTGTCTTACTTCTTTGAAGAAAGAGAGGCCCTGAGCTGAGGCGATGAACAGTGCGAAATAATTGATTAATTGGCATCATTTTTTCTGGCTTCATTTATGTGCTTGTGTAAGCAGGCAGGCTAGACTAGTTATACCTCTGAGAAGAGGTAAAAAATGACTGGAGATGAGTTAATGAAGCAGCCAGGGTGCTGTTATCCTGGGAGGTCATTTTTGTCTCCTGAGTTTAGTAGTTCTTAGAGGAATGCAGAGACCAGGCAATGTATGTAAGTGGATTGGACTAGACCAGTGTTGGTGAAACTGTGAGAATTTTCAATGATACAAGTGGCTGCCCATCACACATGTGCCATAGGTTTGCTACCACTGGACTAGACCATGTGTTGTAGGATAGACTTTCTGGAAAGATGACTCTGAGATAGAGCACAGGAGACAGAATGTTTATTAGGGTGTGTTCTTGGGATGAACATCTGGGGAAAAGAAGGGAAGGGAGCAGGACCAGCCAAAGGCAGAAGCCAAGTTGTGATGCAGTCCCAGTAACAACCTCAGAAGATGCCCAAGGGGAATGCTAGAGCTAAAATGGTCCTTTAGAATTGTGTCCGGATGGGGCAAAGTGAATTGAAGTTTATATTCCTGTGTCAGTATGTCACTGGATATGGGTGATCCCAGAAGTTCAGCAAGGTAACTGCCTGTTGGTTAAAGTGGTTCTCTGTACCTACAGCAAGCTTGAAGAGGCTGAGAACAGAGGGCTCTCACTACCAGTATTCCAGGCAGCTGTGACGACAAGGATTTCACTGAATGGTGGTTTGAACAGTGCAGAGTAGTCAGTACACCCAATCGAATTTGGGCTGTGGTTCATCTGAGTAATTATAAAAGTTAATGGGGACCCAAAACTACAGATAAGCTATTACGAGCAAGTCATTCCCCCTGCATTTGGTTGTATCTGCCTCCAAAAGTCATTTTGTTTCAAGATCAGACAGGGAAGGGCAGTTCTGGCATGGTGGTACATGCCTATAATCCTATAAGTCAAGAGGCTGAGGCAGGAGGATTGCTGTGAGTTCAAAGCCAGCCTGAACTACATAGCAAGACCCTGTCTCAAAAACAAACAAACAAGTAAATAAAAATAAATAAATAAAAACTGACCAGAAAACCACAGGGAATGGCCAATGTGAAGACTTCTACACCTGGCCTGAGCCCTGTCAATAGGGGTGGGGCAAAGCTAGCATTGAGCATGGTGGTGATACCAGACTAGGGCTATGTATGAAGTATCGTAATGGTGCCTGGTATATACCACTGACCTGGGACAAATTACTTAACCTCTCCATTACTCAGTTTCTTCATCTTTAAAATAGGAAAGATAATAACAATACTTACCTTTTGTAGCTAATATGAACATTAAATGCATTGATATCAGTCAATTACCAAGAACAATGCCTGGCACAGTTTAAGAACTGTGTGTATTAGTCTGGGTTTTACTAGAGAAAACAGATATAACATGAGATATACAAATGTATAAGAAATTACAAGATAGGCTTACAATGGTCAGCCACAGAGTTAGATGAGGAAACTTCTAAATGTCTCAAGTTGACACAGTCAATCAACCACTATAATCCACCCCTTGTCAACTTGGCAACCAGCACATTTCTTTAAACTAGTCTCCAGATACAAGGACATGCATATAATCATGCCTAACATGTTATAACTATCCTTCATACAAACAGAAATGTACTAATTCCCTTACCAGAATAGAATGTAAGTTTTCTTTGGTTGATGCTTACTCCTCACAGTCTATAACTTTAAAATTATAACAAAGGTTTTAACAATTCCCAAGAACCAGCAATAAGTCTATCAACGTTATGTTACATTAGAACCATATTTGGAGTGAAATAGTAATTACAATCCTCTTTTCTGTAACTGATCATGGGGTTGTAGCTGGTATTTAGAACTTCCTTCTTCCACTACCCATTCTGTATTCCCTTGGCCTTCAGCAAGCACCTCAGCAGGTCTTGGTTATTTCACTGGTGAAGTGATCCACACCTTCATTCCTGAAGGTTCTGGACCACTTGTCACTCCCCCTGGATTAGGTTGTTGTAATTTTCCATTGACCTTAAGGACAGGGCATGGTAGTATTAAAAGGTGCCCTCAGGAATCTCCTGCACTCCACATATATTCTTCCTTTCCTCCATTGTGGAGTAGTAGTCCAATTTCCCCTTGATAGTCTGGGTCAATCACCCCTGAAAACACTGTGACTTCCTTTTTAGCTTGTTTCCTCAGAGACATGAGGAGACCAAAATGACCAGGGGGAAGTCTTAGCTTCCAGTTCAGTGGTATCATTGTTATGCTTCCTGGTATAAGCCTTCCCTCCTCTGGAACCAAACTTCTAAGCCAGCAGAACAAGAGGTCACGGGGACAGGAAGCAAAAATTTAGCTCGTGGATCACTAGGAGTAATGGTGAGTGGTACCATTCCTACTTCCACCTCTTGATACCTCGACCCATGAATCCTGGCTATGGGAGACACAGTGCCATATAGTGGACGCTGATTCAAAGCATATACAGCCTTTTGAAGTACCTTACTCCAGCCTTGCAAGCTGTTGCCATCTAGCTGGCATTGTAACTGTGTCTTCAAAAGGCCATTCCACCTTTCTATCAATCCAGCTGCTTCTGGATGGGGAGGGACATGGTAGTTCCAGTGAATTCCATGAGCATGAGCCCACTGCCTCACTTCTTTAGCTGTAAAATGTGTTCTTTGGTCAGAGGCAATGCTATGTGGAATTCCATGATGGTGGATAAGGCATTCTGTAAGTCCACGGATGGTAGTGTTGGCAGAAGCATTATGTGCAGTGAAGGCAAATCCATATCCAGAATATGTGTCTATGCCAGTGAGGACAAAGTGCCGTCCCTTCCATGATGGAAGTGGTCCAATATAATCAACCTGCCATCAGATTGAATGGTGCCACATCGGGGACTAAGTGTTGGCCTCTGCTGCTGGCATACTGGGCATTCAACCTTGGTGAGTGAGAGTACATGTTGCTCAGCCCATGCATAACCTCCATCCGTGCCACCAAGGCCACTCTGTTCATGGGCCCATTGGGCAATGACTAGGTGGCTGAAGAAGGAGGTTGGCCACTGTCCACAGAACAAGTCATTTTATCCACTTGATTATTAAAGTCCTCTTCTGTTGATGTTACCTTTTGGTGAGCATTTATATGGGAAATAAATATTTTTACATTCTTTGCCCATATGGAAAGGTCTATCCACATCCTTTTTCCCCAAATATCTTTGTCATCAATTTTCTAATTATGTTCCTTCCAAGTATCTGACCATCTCGCTAGACCATTGGCTATAGCCCATGAATCAGTGTCCAGTCTCACATCTGGCCATTTCTTCTTCCAGGCAAAATGTACTTCCAAATGCACTGCTCGAAGTTCTGCTTACTCTGACAATCTCCCTTCACCCCTGTCTTTTAGGGATATCCCAGAAAGGGGCTGTAATGCTGCAGCTGTCCACTTGTCAGTGGTGCCTGCATAACATGCAGAGCCATCCATGAACCAGGCCCTAGCCTTCTCGTCCTCTGACAGCTGATCATATGGTACACACTACAAAGCCATAGGTGCATGCTGGAAAACAGAAGGCAACATAGCAGGCATAGGAGCCATAGGTATCTGAGCAACTTCCTCATGTAATTTACTTGTACCCTCTGGACCTGCCCTGGCTCGATCATGAATATAGCACTTCCATTTAATGATAGACTGTTGCTGTGTACGTCCAACCTTTGACTTGGTGGATCAGACAATACCCAGGCCATGATAGATAACTCAGGTGATATGGTGACCTGGTGTCCCATAGTCAAGCATTCAGTTTCCACTAAGGCCCAGTAGCAGGCCAAGAGCTGTTTCTCAAAGGGAGAGTAGTTGTCTGCAGATGATGGCAGAGCCTTACACCAAAATCCTAAAGGCCTCCACCGTAATTCACCTATGGGGGCTGCCAGAGACTCCAAACAGCATCTTTATTTGTTACTGACACTTCGAGTACCATTCGATCTGCTGGTTCATATGGCCCCAGTGGAAGAGCAGCCTGTACAGTAGACTTGACCTGTTGCAGAGCCTTTTCCTGTTCTGGGCCCCACTCAAAATTAGCAGCTTTCCGAGTCACTTGGTAAATGGGACGGAGTAAGACACCTAAATGAGGAATGTGTTGCCTCCAAAATCCAAATCGGCCCACTTAGCATTGTGCCTGCGTTTTAGTCATAGGGGGAGCCAGGTGCAACAATTTATCTTTTACCTTAGAAGGAATATCTCTACATGCCCCACACCACTTGACTCCTAGAAATTTCACTGAGGTAGGACTTTGAATTTTTGTTTGGTTTATTTCCCATCCTCTGGCTCTCAAATGCCTTACTAACAAATTCAGAGTGGTTGCTACCTCCTGCTCACTAGGCCCTATCAACATAACATCATCAATGTAATGGGCCAATGTGATATCATGTGGCAGAGAAAAGCGATCAAGATTCCTTCTAACTAAATTGTGACATAGGGCTGGCAAGTTAATATACCCCTGAGGTAAGACAGTAAAGGTATATTGCTGGCCCTGCCAGCTGAAAGCAAATTGTTTCTGATGATCCTTATGGATAGGTATGGAGAAAAAAGCATTTGCCAAATCAATGGCTACATACCAAGTACCAAGAAATGTGTTAATCACATAAGGAAACCACATCTGGTACCACAGCTACAATTGGAGTCACCACCTGATTCAGCTTATGGTAATTCACTGTTATTCTCCAAGGCCCATCTGTCTTCTGCACAGGTCAGAT
The DNA here is from genome assembly GCA_004363535.1 of Dasyprocta punctata. NCBI lineage: Eukaryota > Metazoa > Chordata > Mammalia > Rodentia > Dasyproctidae > Dasyprocta > Dasyprocta punctata. Next base: position 97,088 of record RJWM01000193.1, on the reverse strand, counting down.
GAGGGAATTAAATGGTGATGTGGTGGGGACCACCACCCCTGCATCCTTCAAGTCCTTGATGGTGGCATTAATCTCTGGGATCCCTCCAGGAATGTGTTACTGCTTCTGATTTATTATTTTACCAGGCAAAGGCAGTTCTAGTGGCTTCCATTTGGCCTTCCCAACCATAATAGCCCTCACATTACAGGTTAGGGAACCATTGTGAGGATTCTGCCTGGTGCTAAGTACATCGATCCCAATTATACATTCCGGAACAGGGGAAATGACTACAGGATGAATCCGAGGACCTATTGGGCCCACTATGAGTCGGACCTTTGCTAAAACTCCATTGATCACCTGGCCTCCAAAGGCCCCTACCCTTTCTGGAGGGCCACAATGACGTTTTGGATCCCCTGGAATCAGTGTTAGTTCAGAACCAGTGTCCAGCAGTCCCCGAAATGTCTGATCATTACCCTTTCCCCAGTGGACAGTCACTCTGGCAAAGGGCCTTAGGTCCCTCTGGGGAAGGATGGGAGAAAGATTAATGGTATAAATTTTTGGCACATCAGGATTGTTTCTCCAAGGGGACGTGGCCTCCCTGTCATTCAAGGGGTTCTGGATCGGTAAGCTGGCTCAAATTTGGGAACTGGTTGAGGGCCCGTGATTGCCTGTTACCATGATTTGAAGTTAGCTTCTGTTCATTTGCCCTTAAATTTTTTCGATTATATAAACCTAGTAAAAACTTTGTAGTCTTCCTATCTATTTCACTTCTGGGAACACCATGGCTAATCAGCCAATGCCATAGGTCTGCACGTCAGATTATTCTTTTTATTGTTCCACTTCTGCTGTCCATTACGGTAAGTATGTGAACCCTGCTCTTGGCAATTAAATGCTGCCACTTGACCTCTGCCACTCTGGGACCCAATCAAGCCCATTGCCCTTAAATTTCCTAATTGAGTAACCGTGGTCCCCACTGTAAGGTCTGGTATGCAAAGAAGAGCAATGACAGGTCCCTTCAGGGATGCTGGTGCTCCCCTCACAAATCTGTTTCTCAAGGTGTTGGTGAAGGGGACATTTTCTGGATCATCCCAATGTAGAGGATCAGGTTTAACATGACAGATCCACTCCAGCATCCCCATTTCCCTAAGCCTCTGAATCCCCTCATCGATAGTAAACCATGGAATCTCAGGCATCTCTAACTCATTTTTTGATCCACACTTCGGCCAACCAGCCAAATAAACTGTTAACACGTTTCTTTACTTCACAAGCTGCTACATTAAATTCAGAATCCCTACTTAATGGGCCCATGTCAACAAACTCAACTTGATCCAGGTGTATGTTTTTGCCTCCATTATCCTGCACTTGTAAAACCCATTCCCATGCTTACTCATTAGGCTTCTGCTTATAAGAGTTGGAAGACTCAAGAAGTTCTTTGGGAGTACAGTGAACCTCCTCATGGGTCACACTATGTATCTCACCCTTAGGAGTTTTTTGTGATTTGAGCCTAGTTATGGGCCTGGAGGCAAAAATGGGTGTTGAGGGTGGGTCCTGAATGTCAGTATTATCCTGTTTAGTCAACATAGGATTAGCTTCACCAAGTATACTAGGAGACTCCAACACTCCGGGGGTAGAGGTGGTGATGCCTCTGCCACTGTGGGTGGGGAAATCTCTTCCCCTGGCCAAATAATCTCATTAGCATCCAGAAACTCAATATTCTCAACTTCCTCAGGATCCTCCTACATGTCTCCATCCCAATTGATGGGATCACGTTCTTTTCCGACCAGTGCCCTCACCTTTGCTTCAGATACCTTTCAAGGCTAAGCATTAAATTTACGTTGTAGTTCAGCCAATCAAATTATGAGGGACTGTGTTTAGGTTTCTGCAATCTCAGCTTTGCAGCTAAAAAAGAGGAGATTTTCACTCAGGACACACTTAGAAACTTGTAAATTTCTTACCTGTGTCTGGAGATGAGCTTTTTCCTTCACTAGTTTGTCCAGAGAGGCTATAACCAACCATCCAGCATCATTATATTTCCTACTCTGCCAAAGATATTCAAAATTTTCATGTACAGAGTCACTAAACTCCTGACATCTCAAAAGCGGTGAATTAGGATAATCAAACGAATCTATGCGGTGTATTAGTTTAAGTGAGGTACTGTGTAACTGTCAACTAAATAAGTCATTATAACTCCAAAGCCTATGTTCTAGACTGCTATACTGGTAGGCCTCTGATTGTTAGGATGCCCCTGGAGAAAGATGGAAAGTTTAAGTGATAGGAAGCAGCTAGGATATTAAGTAACTAATCATTCACTCACTTATTCACAAATATTTATTCAGCATATCTCTGTGCTAGGCAGTTTTCTAGATAGCAGAGATAAAGCAATGAGCAAAACAAGTGAAGTCCCACCCATTGCAGAGGTTATGTTCTAGTGTGGAGACAGGCAATAAAGAAAATAATTGATAAATATATGAAATGGGCAGGTAGTGACAAGAAAAGTGAAGGAAATGAGGGATGGCAAGGGCCCAAGGATCCTTGATGGTGGGGCTATGGAGAAAGGATTAGAGGTGAGGAGAGTAATGACGAAGTGACATTTGGACAGAAACCTGAATGAAATGAGGAAGGAGTCTGGCAGTTCTCAAAGAAGCAAGCCCAGGCAGAGAAAATAACAAGAAAAGCAGGGAGGGCCCTACAGAGTGGTTCCAAGTTGGGTGATGGGGGGTATCCTTCAAAAGAGCAAAGATCTTGAGCCAGGAAGTTTTCTGCAATGGAGGCAATCTCCAAAAAGGGCTGACAGCTGAAGGTGGCCTTCCAGAAGCACTCCCAGCAGCTGGGTAAATAAGTGTTTCATTCCAGAAGGGCAACCTGCGTGGCATGTCCCCACTCTCAGTACCCTGTGTCTGTTTCATTTGCTCATCCTACTACACTTGCCTTACTCTTAGAGAAATTGATCTCTGCCACCAAAAACTATGTGCAGAACATTCTGAAAAATTCATCAAAGTTGTGCAAAAATATAAAGATTGAAATGTTACTTTGGGTTTAAGTAGCTAGAAAGTCTATGTAAATATTGGAACACTGATTCCTAAATAGCACAGGGGAAAAGAGCAAAAGTCTAAATATGAAAGTTCTTTGGAAGAAAACACTTGGCAGATGGGTGATTTTAAAATGTGATAGCATGAATTCTTTTGCAACTTGATAACACATCAGCGCTGCCCACGTGTTTTAGAAACCATGTGAATGAAGAAGGCTCTCATTAGAGTTGGAAATCCCTTTGTGACTGTGGCAATGGTTTGTTCTTAGGCCAGGTTCAGATTTTGCAGTTTCTAACCAATAATAATTGTTGTTACTGTGTTTGGGAGATGGCTACTGGAGATTGTGGGACAAAATACAGAATTCTCTGCCTTTTAAGGCATCTTAATCATGATTTTGGCAGCATAGGAGCCTTCAACTTCATAAACTGAGCAGCCAATTCCATAGCAGAGAAATAAACTACTGTTTGACCTACAGAGGGAGTTTTCAACTGGTGTTTGTTGACCTGAGCTAAGGGAAATGAGATGACAGATTGGAAAAGCAGCACACCATGCAATTTATGCCCTTCATGGACTGTCAAACATTAATTTAATTTAATTTAATTTAATTTTAATCATTACCATCTGATATGTATATAGCGAGTCAGGCCCAGATAGATATTTCCTCATCTTGGACTGGTGCACAGAGCTGTATTTTGGATAGCAGCCATGTCCATACGCCCCATAGAGGGGATAGGAATGCCATGGAAGGGGAGATTTGTACTAATGCCAGGTATGCAGTCATTAACAGCACTGAAAGTTGTAAATGGAACCTGTTGTTGGTGCTGGTTCCATCATGAGTCGGTAACCCCTTCTGCAGTCCTAGTCATGGAGGCAAGAATGCTGAGTCATGTCCTTATATTCCTGAACACTGACAAGAGAGGATGTAATTCTGGGTAAAATGAGACGTGTGACTCTGACTCAAGCCTCTCTTATCAGCTGAAGTGACTCGCTCATTACGTATATTTATTAAGCACTGACAATGAGGATAAGGATTGGGACCAAGTGACCTTTAAGGTTCGCTTGTCCCTGAGAATCTGCAGTTCTTTGTGTGGACTATGGTGCCAGACCCAGTAAGAAATATTTAAGAAATATAAAGCAGCATCACAGCCCTAGAAGTCAACTCAGTCCCAGGAGGGATTCTCCTTTCTTCCCAGTTCCAGGATAACCTCAGGTTGTTAGCAGCTAATAAGGGGTAGAATGGTTGCAAATGAATTTTCAAGGAAATGAGGGCAGCTTGGAGGAGGAAGCTCTTTATGTTTCCAAATTTTAATTTCTCCACTGCAAAGTAGCTTGGCACCTACAAGGCTGGAGGATGTCATTCAGCAAGCCAGCTCTGGCTTCAGGAGACAAACACTAAACCTGTTCATTGCTTTGTGGGCAAAGATCACATGACCTGATTGAGAAAGGAAAGCAACTTTTCTTCTTTCCCTTGAAAAATGAAATAGGTCTTTTTAGTCTTATGATTTTCATGCAGTAAATATATATATGACCAAAAACGTGAGACAATATAGAAAATTTACAAAGTAACAAGTTGGTGACACACAAATATAGATCACCGTTAACATCATTTTAATGTGATATATGTATTATATATATGATACATATGTCTTTATACACTTACATTTGCAAAAATGGGACCACGTTATAGATAAAAAATAGCAAAATCTCTCTTTTTAAAAAGTTTGTTGGTATAATTTAGGTATACAGAATGACCATAATCATGTAAATAAGAGCAAAATCTCTTACTGGGTAATTTTCTTCTCTAGTCGATATCATCATGACCAGAAGGAATACTCATGGGTTTCAAGAGGGGGAAGAAACAGTAGCAATGCAAAATTTCAAGGCTCAATGTTCTTTAAAGCTCAAGCTATGTCTGTCCAACCCACCTCTTGGCAACCACTAAAGACAGACCTGCCAGCCCTTCTGAAATGAGGCCACCTCTATTCAGAATATGAATCTTGTTTCTTTCTATGAAACATTGCATTTTTCCTTTTCAAAAGGAACAGAAAGCACTTTCATCAGTGGGCAAGGGGGCACATGCTGCATGGAAAATCATTTGCAAGAGTTAAAATAGAGGATGATGAAAAAAGAGAAAATCATATTCTGCCCTCTTTTTTATATCTGAAGCATATTTTAAATGTTTTCTTTATGTAATAAGGAAGATTATTCCATATAGAACTTATTTTGGTCCATGTGTAACAATATAAAAAGACAGGATGTACAAGTGTATTTTGCCGTAGGTAAGCATGTAATTTCAGCTATCTGTTGAAATTCAATCCCAAGCTCTGAAAAATGACCAGAAAGCACACACCCCAGAGCCAAGTCATAACAGAAACAGTAGAGGAAACCAGTCTTATTTCAGCGGCAAAGGGATGTCTCATATCAGTGGGAAGATGGGCTTGATTTCTTCTACAGACTTCTGGAAATTAGAACCAGAGTGAAAGGATCAAATATATTGTGAGTCACAGAGCTGATGTTTTAGATTTGAGAGGGTAGAGAAGGAAAAGGAGTGCAGTCAGCCAGTATTTATTGAGCACCTTCCATATATTAGAAACTATGCTAAATTCCTTATATTAGCTTTTTCTTCAAAGTAGTCTTAAAAGGTAGCTAATATATTGTTTTTTATTAGTGCATATTATACAGACTGACATATTTAATTTTGTCATATTCATACATGCATAAAACATACTTCCATCGTTACTTACCTGTCTTCCTCCCCAATTCCCTTCCTCTTCTTTAATAGTCTCCTTTCTACTTTCATGTCATCCATTTTTCTATTTTCCCCCTAGATTCCTCATATGAGAGAAAACGTGATATTTGACTAACTGAATCTGGCTTCTTTCACTTAACATGTTAGTCTCTGGTTCCATCAATTTTTTTGAAAATGGCATAATTTCATTCTTATTTGTGTCTGAATACTATTCCACCATATATATACACCACGTTTGTATACATTTGTTCATTTATCTGTTGTTGAGTACCTAGACTGCTATAGCTATGGAAAGTAATACGCACAAAGGCTAAGTATCTTGCCCAAGGCTATACAGCCTTCAGTGACAGAACCAGATTTAAACTCAGACTTGCCTGGCTCCTAAGTGGCTCTGTTTCCCCTATATTACACATTCGAAAAATGAAATGAGTGGCCCTTATGAACTAATATATTCCTGGGTACCTGGGTGTATTCAAGCAAAGACTGCATGGTTGTTCATTGGGGATGTTCTTAAGTGGATTTGTGCACTGATACAAAGTCAAAACATCTGGTTTTATTCAGTCCCCAGTGCAGCAAAAAAAAAAAAAAAAAATCTGGTTTCTAAGAGTCCTCCCATCTATATGTTCAAACAAGGTCTCTCTATCTGAAACCTGTCACTCTTATTTGTCTCATGGGATCCCCTACTGTGTTCATCATTAAAATTACTTTTCTGGGTCTGGGGACATAGTTCAGTGGCACAGCGCTTACTTGGCAAACGCAAGGTCCTGAGTTCCATTCCTGCCATATATCTGATATATATCTGGCTAAGATATCACCCTTAGAAAAAAGAAGCTTTATTTTTAAAAATGTTTTCTTGAAGGACCATGTGTGGCAGATATTGTTGGTGCCCTACTCATACCCTGTCAGCATTCACCATTCCCATACAGGCCAGCGGGTCCTGCCACAAGCACCTATAATGATCTTACCCACAGTTTTCATTTGGTTCTCCAGAGCAGGATGTAAGCACGAGAAAGTTAGCATCTAAATATTCCAGCTTCCATGTTCTTATTTGGGATAACTCTGAAGTGAGTTTCCCACAATCTCCCAGAGTTTCCCAGCGGGAATAGGTCCTAGTTTCCTACTGGAGTAACCTACTTTGTTCCACATGCTTTACTATTTCTTCCCCCCTCTCTGTCCCATTTTCCTTCATTTTTAGTGCTTCCAGGGATCATCTTCCAGAGGAATTAGCTGCTCTCACGTTCTTGTCTTGGGTTCTACTATTTTTGAGGGAAGCCCCACCAAAACAGCAACGTATTATAGGGACTCCCAACTTTGGCATTATGAGATTTGGGGCTAGAGAATTCTTTGGTAATTTCTTTTGTGCACTGCAGGTTGTTCACCAGCACCTGTGGTCTCTACCAACTAGATACCAGTATTGCCCTTTCCCCAGATGCAACACCCAGGTATTGCCAAATTTATTTTGGGAGGCAAAATAAACCCCAGTGGAGAACCACTGCTTGTTTGAGATGCCGTGGGGAATGTGTGTGTATGGTTAGGATTTGGTGAGGCAGACCTGTAGAGGTGGGTGAGATTATCAATGAGCTTGAGGACAGAGATGGGGTGTGGAGGAGCGTGTGTGCGTGTGAGGAGAGGAAAATGATTAACTGAATCTCATTTTGTAACTGTGTCTGGTGTTGTGCAGTCTCTTGCCCAAAATAGATGAACAGTTCAAAACTAAAGTCTACCTCTTACAATTCCTTTTAGAACGATGACAAGTATGCAGAGACCATTTTGCTGTTTGTATGACATCAGTTTTCAGGTAAGTTCAGTTTGGATGACAGGCCCTTAAGCAGTCATTTTACAGCCTGTCAGTTTCTGGGTTACTAGGGATGTTTTGACTTTAAAGTACTTGTGTGGAGCTATTAAAAATCAATATGCAGTTCCAATATGGGGAACACTGTCAATCAGAGTAGAGGGTCAGATAAAAGTTGAAAATATCTTCTTAGAGATTTGGGCCTGATTTTGGCCAGTATATATGCACAAATGAGACCCCTGAAAAGTGACAGATTTTCAGGGATGATAAAGAAGCATCTTAACTAGGTGATAAGGGAATGTGCAGATGTTTGACACTGCCCCTTAATCTCTGTCTTCTTTGTATTCTTCTGTATTACTAGAAATAGCAAAGAGGAATAAATTTAGGTTAGTACTTACGATGGAGTCTATTTTTATTAATCAGATTCTTGGTAAAAAAGTTCTGATTGTAGTTGCTCATTATCTCTAAATTCTGTTACCTCCAAAGGTCAAGTACTCTAGCAAGCTGGTATGGGATACTGTACATGCCCTGTCTGAATCCCTTTGGATTGCTTCCACCAGTTTTGTCTGCTCAGCACCCAGAGTCAATGTACTTTCCTACTAATGACTAGCACCTATGATTTTCCTTGGTAACTTGCTTTTGGTCTAATAGAGTTGCCTTACCTGTACGTAGACCCTAGGAGTTTGTTTCACCCCAGGGAGGTCCACAGCCAGTGGGGTCCAATAGGGCTCCTATGAGACATAGGAAAGCTCAGTTCCCTTGCTTCATGTTGAAATGAACTCTAAATGCAATTTACATGCCAAAGCTTCACCTTGGAAGCAGAACAAAGCTGAAACTTATTATAAAATTGGAAACTTGCCTCTTGGCTTCCTTTTATTCTGCAGTCTGCTTTCTCCCATGCTCTTCTTTATTTTTATTTTTAATTTGTTTGTGGTATCCCATGGGAGCACTTCCCCAATAAACCATTTGCACAAGAATTCTCACCTCCATGTTTGTCCCTAAGGAATCTGACCCAAGACATAAGCGTTCCAAGGTCTACCTACATCAGAGGTACAGGGGAGGTAGATTCTATCACTCACACTGAATGTTCCAGAATCTTACTACTACTTCTCGCAAGGTACAGGCAGTCATTTGATATTTCTTGCTGTAATGAACAATGGTCTTAGGCTGAAGAACTGAGAGAATAAATAGACCTCTGATATCTGTACACTGCCTCCCCAGCTAGTAGAGCCACAAAGGACCCCTGGAGGTGTTCTAGAAACCTGTTTAGCCAAGGAAAGGAAGACAAGCCAGCCGTACTTATGTTTAGTGACTTGGACCTTGGACGCCTAAACCTGTGCTTCTGTGCTTTCATGCTTAAAAACCACAGAAGGAAGTGATTCAGCAGAAAAGGTCTACATATTAGGATTTGCATCTGATACTTATTGTGGCTTGAGAGTCTAAGGAACACAGGGCAAGAGACCACAGTACAGGCTCTTGTGATAGCAACTAGGCATACGGTTTAATACCTGGGTGCAGGCAGGCAAAGCGTGACAATGCTATCTACCTTGAACAAAGAAAACTGTGTCCCTTTCATATAGATGGAAAGAAGGCGGGGGACATTAGATGGGAAGATTTAATAAACATTTGTGGTCAAAGCTCTGTGGCAGACTTGCACCTCAGTGGGCAAAGTTCTTGCAGTGTCTGGTGTAAATTTCCAGGTGTCTCCAGATGTCTCCAGGACCTGCAAAATTCCTTGTCTTATCTTGTGTTTTCCACAACACTCTGTGCTTGCTGATGACAGCCTCAAGTGCTGAGCTAAATTTCCTGCAGAGAGTAGTTCTTCTAATGGCAAGCAGGCTGGGGCTGGAAGAGTCAGATCTGGTGAAGACTTGCAGAGAGGATCTCCACAATTTTATTGCAAGATGGATGGATATGGCATCGACTTTTCAATTCTTTCTACTTGTTTTGCAGTGCTTTATCATGCATTATGGAATTTAATCTTTATAGCATACTCATGAGATAATCATGTTCCCATTTTATAGGCCAGAAAGCTGAGGCTTAAAGAGGTTATGCTACCTGCATTAGGTCACATTTGTTGTAAGTGATAAAGCTGGTTTTGAGCCCACCTTGGTCTGATTCTAACAACTGTGTGCCTAACTACCCACCAGGATGTGGCTTTAACACTGGTTCTTGGTGCCCTAAAGTGATGAAGGACAGGTTTGTCAACATTTATACAAGACGATAAACTATCTCATCTGGGATACATTTTTCTTTTCCAAGAAGAATAAATGTATTGGAAATTGAAATATATTAAATGAACCTGACACGCCGTGATACAGATAATATTTTATACAGTGAAATTTTCTCTATGCTTAGCGTTTCCTTATTATGAGGCCAATAGGATGAATAATGGTTTATGCACAAGGTAAAAAATTAGCCTTTCTTCACAGTCCTTGCTAATCTTCATTTAACTTAATCCTTTCATCCACTAGAGTTTCTCTTCTATTTGGGTACTTGCTAGGGTTGTTGTTAGGTTTGAATATTTTGTTCTTTCTCCTTTCCACTCCCAACCTCATTTACTTATTTATTTATTTATTTATTTATTTATTGCCTTAGATCCAAGGCCAAGGAGGGTACAGACGTACTCTTGTTTCATCCAGTTCCCTCCAGGATTAAAAAATGTGGTTATTCATGAATTCTAGCAGTTTTTGCAGACCTCAAGGGCAATACAAGAGCAGTTTTGGATGACAACCTTCCATGAAAAAAAAAGACAATATATCCTACATTTCGATACAGGATATATGTTCATATTTTAGCTTAAACAGTGAAAGGAGACCACAGGCTTCTTTCTTGAAAATTTAAGATGTCAGTTTTCAACAGCAGAAAAAATAAAATTTGAAAGTTGCTGCAGAAGAATTGGTTTTCACTTTCATTTAGGGCCTGGTGGTGCACGCCTGTAATCTCAGCACTTGGAAGGTTGAGGCAGGAGCCTGGGCTACATAGTCAGTTCAAGGCCAGCCTGTACTACATAATGAGACCCTGCCTCAAACAAATAAACAAACAAACAAACAAAATAGGTCCAAAGTTTAGAGAAAGCATTCTTCTCTAGGACTCAAACCTAGTTTATTTTAAAGAGAACATACCTTGCTCTTTGAAAGAAAATATGTGAAAGTGTTTTAATTGTGAAATATCCCCAGCTAAATGCTACTGAGGAAATAAAACGCTAAGTGTGGAATAACAAAGCTGGAAGAAACCCTTTGACAACATCTAGTCTTGCCCCCATCTTCCAATGAGAAACAGCTAATTCATCATTTATGGGTATTCTATTTTAATACGATTTATACAGCTACATTTTTCACCTTTTGTGCCTGTTCACAAGACAAGAGTACCTAACAAAACACCTGGAACCTTCAGTATTTCATAAAGCTTTCTAAAATGAGTGAATATATCAAAGAGCAAAAAATACTAAGAGATGAGTGGAAAATTTATTATTGGGTTTTTTACTGGTGTGGTTAGTTAATAAAATTGAAACACATTATACCCAAGTTCAATGTTTTTGCAAACTCTATTTATTTCACATTGCTTAATGTGGGTTTTGTGCTCAGTGAATAAGGTGACCATGTAATATACATTCCAAAGAACGATCCCTTTGAAAGAGAAATGGATGTTGTTAATAATTGCACCACGAAAAGGACTGCTCTGGGCAAACTGACATTAGTGCCTGTTCCTTAAAAGAACAAGGGTGTAGGAACAGGGAAAAATATCTGTAGAATGGACTCTAAATTGAGCAAAGGAATTTTAAGTCAAATGAAGATTTAGAAGGATATCACCATCAATGCTTTTACTGATTTTTGTTTTGTTTTGTTTTGGTACCAGGAATCCAACTCAGGACCTTGCACTTGCCAGGCAGGTGCTTGGTCCGCTGAGCTACACCCCCGTCCCATTAATGCCTTTAACACTCTTACCTCACCAAGTAACTATTGTTTAAAAAATGGGCCAAATGACAAAGACTCCTTTCCAATAATTTGGAAAGAAGGTAAAATTAAACTCTTAATCAAAAACTGGGTTGGGAGATTGCATGCCCAAATCCTGCAATCTCACCTACCTATCACAAACTCCCTTACCTCCTCTCCCGCCCCCGTCTTACGCCACCCTCTAATTCCGCCTATCCACTTGCAACTTCCGGAACTGTATGATCAACTGCCCACTGCTTCCTGGTCCAACTAACATCAGGGTTTCCGTTAGTGCCCGCCATTTTGTCCACTTGCCATGAACGCACACAGCAGCCAAAACTACTCCACCGAGGTGGAGGGTGCCTTGGAGTACCTTATCGACATGCATCTGCAAACCTCCCAAACCTACATCTTTCTGGGCTTCTATTTTATGAGTGACTGTGTGGCACAGAAGGACGTGGGCCGCTTCTTCCACGAATTGGCTGAGAAGAAGTACGAGGGTGCGCACCGTCTCCTGACGCTAAGACGGCGAGGTAGCCACTCCCTCTGCCAGAGTGGGCAAAGAGTGCCCCACGGTGGGTGGGGTAGCATTGTGGATGCCATGGAAGCTGCTCTGGCCCTGGAGAAGAGCCTACACCAGGCCCTCACAGATCTGTATACCCTGGGTTGGGTCAATGCAGATTCTCGTCTTTGCGAATTTCTGGTGAGCCACTTCTTAGAGGAAGAGACGAAAATCATCCAGAAGATGGGCGACTACCTCACCAATTTCCAGCAGCTGACCAGCATGGAGGCTGACCTGAGCAAGTCTTTCAGTAAACTCGGCTTCAAACCCAACTAAAAGCTGCCGGAGCCCAGCTGCCTTGGAAGGGCTTCTTTGTGTTCTCCTGACATTGGGATTTATGCATGAGCCTCTCCTTCGCAGTTTTCCATCACCCAGAAGCCCATACCCAAGCTGTCCTAAATGGAAATACAAAAGTTATGTTTTAGAAATAAATAAGCAAGGTGGAGAGAAGGAAAACGTATTCAGAATAGCATGAAGGATTCACAGACCATTTAATTCTTTAGACTTTCTAATTAAACTGTTAACTTTTCTGAGTCACTTGTTTATTTTGAGGACATGGTAAGCTGTATTTTCTCTGTCAAAAAAGGGGAACACACCTATTCGTAAATATTGCATGCAATTTTCATGGTTTCGTAATTTCTGTGAAGTCATTCAGGGTACTAGATTAAACTCTAAAATGTGTCTCTGATTTTGCCTACCAGAGCATAGAGTTAACAAACTGGACTATGTGATATTGTACCCCTACCCCTCAAAGTTATAGTAAAATTGTTTTACTTGGTTTTCAGGTTGATGCAATGCTATCTGCCTATTCAAAGAACACCTGAAGAAGAAGAAGAAGAAGAAGAAGAAGAAGAAGAAGCCCTGCGAAATCATCTCTGAGTCTCCTGTTAGCTTGCAACTGAGAACGCAGACGGTTACATCATTCACTGACTTCTTTATGAAGCTTCTCAAGAGAAATTTTGGTCTGGTCTTAGTATTAGAAATAATAGTGCTTGCTTCACTTGAGTAATTGGTTTGTTTTTGTTTTAGGGACACTAAATGATGTAACTAATTAAGTTTCCTTTTCTAACCATCTGCTAGAAAGTTTAAATTTGTAGTCAATCCAGAGTAAATGAGTAGAATTGCATAAGCATTTTTGTATAAGCTTCATTCCTGGCTCATCTGTTACTAATTTATTGATGTATGTTATGGTTCTTTTAAGCCACTTTAAACTCTTTCTGAAACAAGCCTGTTTATAAATAGATGATAAATAAACTTATGAAATGCAGAATAAGAAATTTTGCGGTTTATTTTGGAGAAACGGGAAGATAATTTTAAGGACGCACTAAGAGAGAAAAAGTGATTAGAATAGAGTTGGATCAAAGGGAGGTTAAATTCCAGAAGCCAAGAGACAAGCAGCAAAATGTAACATTTTATACAACATGTGTCTCTACAAATAACAACGGTATAGGTGTGTAATTTTTTCCTTCAACTTTGGAAAGCTGGAGTTTTAAGTTTTTCTCAAACCACAGAAGTAGAAAAAAAATTTTTTTTCTGCAGTTCCTTTCCCTCCAGAAGTAGGAAGAGCAAGCACATACTATCACTTCTTTTATACTATAAAAGGTCAGAGACATAGGAAAAACATTTTGCAGAGATTGGAGCAACTGTTTTGCTTAGTTAAGGAGAAAGCCTTATCTTCCTGTTTTCACAGTCTTTTGATAACAAAAAAGAATATACTGCAAATGTTTTTCCTAGAGAAAGATTTTCCCATTTGCTGATAGTTGATCGTACAAGATATATAGAGACGGTTAATTGTCTTCAGATTTGGATTAAAAAGTCATACTTCTGTACTTAAAATACGTATTTGAAATAGAAATTATTTTCAAATTAGCACAGAAATATAAACACTAATTTGAGGGATAAAAAAATCACATAATTACTGTAACAGCATTTAAAAGACTGTACTCTGAGGTAGATTATTTGGGAAGAAGGATGAGAAAATTGTTTCCAAATAATGGCAATATTTGTCAAACCATTAAAGCATCCCAAATAGGCTAAAATATTCTTTGATCATCAAATAATCGTTGAAAAATAGCAATTTTCTGGGCAGAAAGCAAGTGATTCAAGGACATGATAAAGTATTAGTTTGACTATTGGAAATGACTTCAAGGTTATTGGCAAATACATTTGTGGGAAAATGAAGATTTCATGACATCAAATGTCTAGAGGTTAAGTTGGAAGCAAGTCCCATGGTGATTTCCTCTGTGATAAACACTATATGTGTACTTGCACAGAGGATTGTAATAAATGATTCTTGTAGGCTCTGACAAAATTCCTTATGCCAGCCTTGAAGGCCTTCCCTGGTTTACCGTATCTAATTTGCCTTTTAAATTGAATTTTCTATTATTTTTCTATTGTTTTTAGGACTTTTAGAGGTTTTAAGGGCACCAACTGCTTATCCTTCCTTTCATCCAATTTTAATCATTTAGAACAGACAGGAAGGCAAGATAGTTTGCTGATGATAATGCTAAATTGGAGAATGTAGGAGACTGATGCGCCCTAAGTTAAATTAAACCGCCTTATTCCAGGAAGAGAAGCCAGGACAGAGAGAGCAGAGGTCAAACTAGACCGGCCAGAAGGAAGTTCAGCTTTTTATGCTAATCCCATGGAGACCTAGGAGACAGTTGGTGTCCCAAAAGAACTGGGGAGGGCATGGCAATTAATTGCCTTATCATTGCAGTCAGCCTATGTCCTGGCCAGTGTGCCCCAATAGACATCAGGCTGTCAGAGTTCTCCACATTTACCTCCATATCCCACTCTCAGTGGGTTTCTCTTTCATAGAAGTGTGAGACCTAGGAGATAAAGGTCTCTAAATGACTGTAGGGACTCTCTGTCATAGCCAGCTGTCATAGGTGCTTATAATGCTCATGGGATTGCCCTTACTTGGAAGGCTTTCCATAACCCACTTCACCAAATCAAACATGGCCTACTTTTCAGCCAAGTTCAAACCTGCCTTTTGTGACATTTTCCCTGACTAACCCAATCCAGTCATCTGGCATGGATTCGTCTTCTCTTAGTCGTTTTATGGATTCCACTAGACTAGGCAAATTGCAGCCTCGAAGGCAAATAGCACAGTGGTTGAGCAATGGGCTTTGGGCAAGAGCACCTGCATTTAAATCCTGCCTCCACTCCTGACTCAGATGCTTCACCTTTCCTAGCCCGAGCTTCATCTGGGAAACTTGACATGATCATAGTAATGATACTTCCCAACTCAAACGGCAGTGAACATTAAATGAGATAAGACATGTATAGTCCTTAAATCATGGCCCACCCTACGATAAATACACAATAAATGTTAGGTGTTTTTATCAACTAACTTTATATTTACGCTATACTGGTAACATTTCTAAATAAGCTTGCTTTTCAGTTTCAGGAAAAAGATAACTTTAGATTCTAGAATATCGCTTAACCATTCCTCTCTCTAAATACACCCTATGCATGGAAGTATATGTAATTTAGGAATTTGCACATTTTATGCATGTGATGTTTAGTGAGTCGGAGGGGAGAAAACAAGAAGGATAGCCATTCTCTCCAGCCAAATAAGTCAAACCACATTATTTAGGACCTAGAATTAATTGTTTTAATTGCCACACTGCTAAAAGCAGACATAACAGCATTTGAACCTCTCTCTCAGGAAGGACGAGCTGCACAAAGGGGTCATTTCAGAGCTGAAACTAATTAACTGCTGGCTGCTGCTCTTTGCCTAATTGCCAGTTCTTGGAAGTCTTCTCCACTCACTCTTTTCTCCCACACATCTTTCTCCTTTTACTTTGTGGTAGCCTTGGATATATGGATAACCGAGGAGGCAGGCACCGAATAGACATAGGCAGAACTTCAGACATCATGAAAACTTGCACACTTTTTCACAGGGGCCTGTGTAAAGCTCTTGCTTTTGGGTTTCTCTGTAGTTTGTGTTTTCTCTCTGGAAAGCTCTAAAGATTTAGAGACTGGATTATAAATACTACTTATTTTGAAGGAGATGAAAATAATGAAATAAAAGAAGAAGTCAGAAATAAGAGGTGGGGAATGTTTTTACTACATTCATATTATTTTATATATCTCTTCCAGCCATTTATCCACTCTAATGAGTGATTTATTCACACCATAATAATGAACCAGGTACTAATCCATGAGTGAGTGGAGGCACATTAATTAATAAAAGCTCTTAAGGAAGAGCCAGGGATATAGCTCAGAAGCATAAGTGCCTGTCTGGCAAGTGCAAGGTCCTGAGTTCAATTCCCAGTACAAAAAAAAAAAGCCTTCAGTTAAGCATATACTCTGCAAAAAGCAGACATCCTTGGCATGGGGACAGGGGTCCACAGACAAGAAAATAAAATAGAGGCCTCCTTAGGTCTTTGTGCTAATTCTGACTAGAAGTTAAAAGTAAACTTTATTAGAGAAATTCCTCTGGAAAGTAAGTCAAAGACAAGGGTAGAAAAAAAGGGGTAAAAAAAAGGAACCAGACATAGACATCAAGTGGCCTTGGGACTTTCACCAAAAGACTAGAAAAAGAACTGACAGGCAGGGAACACCAAAAAAAGCCAAGTTCACAAATGATAGGACATCCCCCACCTCCAATAAACATAGGGGAAGCAAAAAGAAGGGGTGACTGACTAACTTTAAGGCAGTATATACTCACACCTATGCACTAACATATACACGTATATACATGTGTATTCACTATTATTCACTCTTGGGTCATTATAGAGTACAGTAAATCTCCACATTCCTTCCTTGCTAACTCTAAGCTGACCAAAAATAAGGCACCTGCTTGGCAACTAGGCACCCATCCCAAAGACAAGGCCTTAAAAAGTAGGTCAAGGGAAAATAAAACAAACAAACAAAAAAAGTTGCACATAGACCACTGGAAGACATGACGCTAGGCAGAAATGCCTGGAAGCCAATCTAGTTGTGGCAAGTTCCAGATGGAGGAAAAACAGTCACTCATCCCCCTATAAGAACAGCTAAAAACACAGGGCCCATGGGCCCTCCATCTTTGCAGATCCCCCCATCCTGGTTCTTTTTTTAACAGTGTAGTTACCTATCTTCTCCTTTATCCCCCTTCCTTTTCCTCTTTACAAATAAAGTGTCTTCCTTTCTTTAAACTGTGTCCCTCTAATTTATTATAGGGACTGAATTACGATCCCAGTGGGCTGCTTGGACAACAGAGCAGCAGTGCTTATCCCCCAGATACAACATCAGGATTTTAGCAGTTTTATGATTATTTTAGGAATTGTGAGAGGAAGCAGGAAAAAAAAGTGTAAATTCCTCAAAAATACCTCAAAGACTCCAATTACATATAATGTCAAGCCAAAGTAGGGGGAAAATGAGTAGAGGCTGCTATTCTGGGACTTAAAATCAATTTCTTTTTGCCAGAAATTAACAACCTGAAACTCACCATGAGAAAACATCATACATGTCTACTTTATTCAGCAAAACAACTAGCAATAGTATCAGGGTCAAGAAAGGGAGAGAAAGACTAAAGAACTGACCCAGGTTAAAAAGGACTAAAAAGCATAATATCTAAATGCGTGAGTCTGGATTTGAGGAGAGTAGGAGGAAAATAATTATGAAGAGTATTGAGACATTTGATGAAATAGGCATATGGAACACAGATTGGAAAACAATATTGTATCACAGGTAGATTTCCTGATTTCGCTAATTGCATGTTGGTTAAGTAGGAGAATGTCCTTGCTTTTCAGAAAATGCACACTGAAGTACTGAGAAGTAACTAGCTGGACAAAATATCCCCAATTTGCAAATGATTAAGAAAAATAATTAATGAATCTGTGTAAAGGATAAGCAGCACTTCTTGTACTATTATTTTACATTTTCTGAAAGTTTGAAATGATATTTAAATAAAATTTGTACCCAAAAGCTCAATGTTCAGGTAATTTTGACCCAACTGGACTCAGACACTGATAGCCATACATTGTCTTTATCTGGAAACTGCTATGTCACTTCTTATTGTTAGAGGTGGAAATTCTGTCAAACAGGATTATTTTAAGGTAGTGATTATTTGCTACCTAGATTGTGAGCTCTTTAAGGATAAGGATTTGTTTTACTCAACTGTGTAACTCTTTCATCTAGCCTATTGCCTTAGAATAAGTGCTCAAAAATAATATGCTGACTGAATATTAGAATGGTTTTTAAGTGACAGATTAGACTTAGATTTCCAGTCATAGGGCTTCGTAAACAATTTAAAGACAGTACCAGAAAATTCCAAATATTTCTTTTCTTTATATAATATAAACTATATCCTTTTAGATTTGATATTCAATCAGTCCAGCATTCTTCACTAAATTCAAAATAAAAATCACAAAAAGCAAGAAATTCCAACCAAATGAGGCTTCATTGGGATGTTATGATTTATATGTAAATGTTTCCCCAAAGCCTCCTACACTCATAGGTGGGGCTTTGGGGAGGTAATTGGATCACAGGAGCATGATACTCATCAGTGGACTAAACTACTGATGAGTTTATGGCTGAATGTGATGTTAGGAGGTGAATCCTGTTGGGAGGAGATGGGTCACTGGGTGTGCGGCCTACAAGAGTCTACCTCTATCCTCCTCCTTTGATCTCTCTTTCTGCCTCACCACCATGCCATAAGCAAGCCTCCTCTGCTATGGCCCTCTGCCACGCTGCCCTCCCTTGGAGCCAGTGGACTGTGGATTGAAACCTTTATGAACTGTCTGCAAAATCTTTTCTTCCTTTCACTTGTGGGTGCTGGGTACTGTAGCTCAGTGACAAGAAAGTAACTAAGGTATGGAGCTTCTGCTCAAACACAAGGGTCACAGATAGAATTTATGGGTGGAAAACAATACAAATATAAGCTGTGGCCCATGCATTTGAAGATTACATTCCTGTTGGTAAAATAAAACACACATAAAAGAAACAATCACAGAGCAACACAAACAGTATAGAATTATAGCTCTCATATACTCTTGGTCTACTCTAGAAATATTATTGCCTGCAAATAATTCCCATGCAAGTCTTTGCTAGCGTGTACTCTCTGACCACAGGAGCATCTTTGTCTTGCAAGTGGGGCATGATCAAAATTCTAAGTGTTAACTTCCACCTATTCCCTCATAGTGACCTTGAACTAATGAAGGGTGGAAATTAGTGGATAAATATCCCATTTTTTAGCAAGATAATTCTCAGTCATGTTTTACACAATATCTTAAGATACCCAGTGAGATTGCATCCCAGTTTGCTGTGGTAGTAACACTTCATTTATGCACAATTGTTAGTTTTCTTTCTGTCTTTTGTTATGCTTCCAGAGATCATATTCCTTCTCTTCCCCTATAAGTGACTTGTTCTCAAATCCTTGCTCATGCTCTGCTTTTTCAGAGCCTCAAACTAAGCAAAACATGAAGTCATGAATTAGGTGTCACGGTTTCTATCAGTTCTAAGAGCCTCTGACAGAGCCTATTCTCTTCTTTTTGTCCTCGAACTAGCATGTCTTAAGCCTCTGTCCCACACCCAAACTTTGTCCTATATATTGCTCATTACTTTGTCTTTAGATAGCTAACAATCTACTTTCAAAGTGTCATGCCACAAGGAAGATTCATCCAGGAAATCAGCCACTCCCATGCAAAGATGCTGCTCTTAGTCTAGTCTCAGCTAGGTGAGTGAAAAGGTCCTATTTCAATTTTTAGATAATTTTTCACATTTTGGAGTACTAAGAACATTGCTACTCACTGGAGCTTCCTAAACACAAATACAACAGGGCTGAATAAACATATTTTTCCAGCCAGTGGTCACTTGGCTACAAATAGTACTGATCTTGGCTACAAATTTGTTCATCTAAACATCCAGGTTGTGGATCCGTTGAGACTGAAGAACATTGGAGCCTATTTCGCTGAAGTAAATATTAGTTAGCCGGATATCTATTCTTGAGTCAGCTTACATTCCAATTATTATTAGCTGCTTACATCAGTAAATTTGTATTTAGCTTGACACCTGTTCCAAAGAAGATCATGTTTCTGTATGCCTGTAATAACAATTTAAATCTCTAGGAGCACTCAGAATGTGACATTGAATCTATTCTTATTGCAATATTGACTGGAACAGTCTTTTTAGTATGGTGGGAGAGAGTGGGAAAAAAACAAAAACAAGTGAAATGTTATACTGTTTTAACATAATATTTGGCCAAATCTAGTAAAAAACTTTGAGAACATATATTTAAAAATAGAATTTAGGAAGTTAGCAGGTTATAAAATCAAGAAATAAAAATCAATAATAGGAGTAGTGGTTAAATTGACATATATAAACTGTTATCAGACATATGTATTAACTACACACTTGAAATCTGGAAGTTGATTATATAAGTTGTACCTTAATAAAGCTGGTTAATATTAATAAATTCCATATATACAAATAATAGCAAGTTGGAACATATAGTGAAAAAGAAGACCCCAATTTTTTTTTTTTTTTGGCAGCACCGGGGATTGAACTCACAACCTCGCGCCTGACAGATGGGCGCTTAAGCCACTGAGCCAAACTCCCAGCCCCAGTTTTTTGAGGCAGGGTCGCACTATGTAGCTCAGGCCGGCCTTGCGCTTGCGTTGTAGCCCGAAGACCCCAATTTAAAATAGCAAAAAATAAACTAAAATAAATCAAAAATAGAGCCGGGCGTGGTGGCGCACACCTTTAATCCCAGCACTTGGGAGGCTGAGGTAGGCGGAGCGTTGGGAGTTCGAGGCCCGCTTGGGCTACAACGCGCGAGCGCAAGGCTGGCCCGAGCTACATAGTGCGACCCTGCCTCAAAAAACCAGGGCCGGGAGTTTGGCTCAG
>RJWM01000193.1:0-76107 GCA_004363535.1 Dasyprocta punctata | reverse complement strand
ATGTTTAGTTAGAAGATCTTCATTGGCTTTATTTTCAACTCTAAAGTTGGATAGTATTTCATTGCATAAAGTACTGTAAGGATTCCATTGAACTGAAGAGGGAAGGTTGATTTTATAGGTAGAGAATGGTTAAAGAAAGCACAAACAACCAACCAAAAAGTAGATGAATCATTTCAAAACTACATCCTTTCTAAAATTGGGACTCAGAGACAAAGCAATAAAAAAAGTAATTGATTGGTTAACATCAGATTACTTTGGACTTCTTTAGTAAGGATTAAAGGATTATAGGACATAGGGATTAAAGCAAAGGGAATTTCTTTGTCATGTGGATTTGACCTTTAGGAAATTTGGCTCTCTGTTATTCTTCTGGTTTCTCCAAAGGTCAGATAACGATTTCGTTTTGGTTTGGTGATGTGGAACTTTTTAGAGTGTGTGGCTCCATTTTGATTTTTAGTCTAGTTTTTTGGGGCCCAGTGCAGGAGCTTAGCTTAAAACAATGGTCTCTGTAATTTTAACTGTACACCACGTTATAGGTTAAGAAAATTCATTATCACTAAGGTGTTAATTCTTCCTCAGTTAATTTATGTTTGCATACTGAATAATATTAAAGTTATTATTAATTTTAATTTTATTTGACACAAAATAAATGGACATATTTATTGGTCACAGTATTGTTAATTTTTTGTGATAAAACTGTTACAATTCTTTTAAAATAATTTTATCTTTCAGAGATAAATTTTGAAGAATTTGTAAATAAAATTATTATCTGGCATTTGCTGGAGAAAAAAGCAGTGGCAGGGAGAAGAGGGAAATGGGAAAAGTGTAGGTGAATACAAATGGCCATGTATTTATAACTGTTTAAAGTGGCTGAGGCTACAAGGGGCCTCATTATACTGCTTTCCTTAGTTTCTCATATTTAAAATTTTCATATTAAAGAGTCATAAGTTTTTAAAGAAATCATGTTTATAGGCATCATTATAATTTTTCTATTACTTCTCAACTTGGAAATACAAATCCATAAGCCATATATTTTTCAATGGGACAACAGAAAAGATATCTTGAAGGGACCCTTACCCACTGTAGGCTCAAAGACTTCTGTTTGAGAAGAGATTAGGAGGGGGCTGATCCCACAGGAACATCTAGCAAATAGTTTGTCCTGGATTCTTTTCTCCAGGTACTCAGAGGCTCCTACATCTGTGGTTCATGTGGGTTCTGGTATAGCTGGAATCAGCAGCAGAGTTTGTCATCATCCACATGATGGTTTGGCAGCCTGGCAGAATGCAAGAGTTTTGTGGTCATGGAGGTTTCCAGCAAGATTTCAAAGGAAAGCTTGAGAGACCAGCAGTGTGTGGCATGGTCATAGTGTCTTCAAGCAGCCTCTGAGAAAACAATGAATACCCAGCAAAGCTGTGAGAGTGAAGCCAAATTGTAATGAACTGTCCCAGTAAGTTAGAAATACAGAAACGTAGAAGACCTACAAAACGGAAGAGTCAACTCAAGAGTGGCTATGTGAACTGTAACCAGAAAGCATGAAGACATGGGTTCCCAAGGGCTTTGGAGCTTGCATCATACCACTGAGTGTTCCATACGCTGGACATGAAGCTAAATGATTTAACGTTTTCCCTACTGTGTTCTGGTCTTGCTCTCTCCCCATCCCTCCTTTCTATGCCCTTGTTCTTCCCTTTAGGAATGAGAGCATTTACCCTGAGCCTTTGTATTTTGTAAGTATGTAATTTCTTTTTATTTTTATACACTCTTATGGCAAAGTTACCCTTGTGTCTCAGAGGAGATATTGGACTTGGACTTTTAAGCAGTACCAGAGCTATGGAGACTTTGAGGACTGAATATATTTTGCATTGTGAGATAAACATGGGCCTCTTGGGGTCAGGGGTGAAGTGTTATGGTTTGGATCTTAAGGGTCCCTCGAAAGAGCATGTGCTCAAGGCTTTGTCCCTAGATGATGACACTATTAGAAGGTGATTGAAACATTAGGAGGTGGATAGACCTGGAGGGCGTAGGCCATTGGTAGCATGCCTCTTCAAAGTGTACATTGGGACCCTAGCCTCTTCTAATTTCTCTCTTTGTTTCCTGGTCACCATGTACTGATCAGGTTTTGTTTCACTATGCATGCCTTACCATAATGTTGTGTCTCACCATAGGCCCAAAGCATGAAGTCAAACAGCCATGGATTGAAACCTCTGAAATCGTGAGCTAAAATAAATCTTTCCTCTTTTTAATTTTATTTTTCCAGGTGTGTTGTCACAGTGATGGAACACTAACACAAATAACTAAATCAAGCAATTAACATATGCATGCCTTGCATGCTTATCATTATTGTTGTATGGACAGTTAACATCTGTGATCTTAGAAATTTTTAATAATGTAATACATTATCTTACAGTTGCAATCCCAGTACTTTGGGAGGCTAATGCAGGATGATTACAGTTTCCGGCCCAGGCCGGGTAACTTGGTAATTTAGCCAGACCTAGTTTCAAAATAAAATAACATAAAATAAAATAAAATAAAATGAAAAGGGCTGGACATGTGGTTCAGTATAAAGGCCCTACGTTCAAGCCACACACACACACACATACACACATACACAAAAGGCTGGAGATATACCTTAGTGTCTGAGCACTTGGTTAGTACATGGTCATTGCCTTTGGTTCAATCCCAAGAGGGAGAGAAGGCAAGGGTGATTACATTGTTATTAATTACATTTGCCATGATTTACAATAAATCTCTTGAAATTATTCCTCTTGTCTGAAAGTTTTTATCCTTTGACAGGTATCTCTGAAACTTACTGCCAGAACTCCTGTTAATGATCATTTTACTCTCTGCTTCTACTAGTTCAACATTTTTAGGTTCCATGCACAATTGAGATCCTGAACTATTTGCCTTTCACTTAATATAATGTTCTCTGGGTTCATCTGTACTGTTGTAAATACCACAAATTTCTTTTCTTTTTAAAGACTTAACAATATTCTATTATGTATATATACCACATTTCCTTTCTCCATTCATTTCTTGATGGACACTTACGTATTTCCCTACCTTGGATATACATTTTTTCTTCTTTTTTTGATAATAACTATTCTAAATGGTTTTAACTTGATTTTTTTCATGATTAATGATGCTGAGAATTTTTTACATGTAATGATTGGTCATTCATATATCTTTCTTTGAGGAATATTTATTCATGATCTTTGCCTTTTTTAGTCAGGCTATTTTCCTGCTGTTGAGTTTTTTTTTTCTTTTTAAATATATATTTTGGCTATTAACTTCTTTGGAGCTCAGAAAATATCAGCCTCAAATGTCACAGTTTGACATGCTGAACTGAAGAAATGGTCTCGGAATTAAGGTCTCTTTATCCTCCCCTTATTTATCTTTCAAGAATAGGGAGGCAAAGAAATGCAATTCTCTTAAATTGTTTCCTTAGAAATCACACACACACACACACACACACACACACACACACAAAACAAAACAGAAAAGATTAACCACTAGAGAAAAAAGGATATTTGATCAAGAAGCAGGACCTCCCTGGGTGGACAACCACACGTCAGCCTTTTCCCATGAGTCAGTGCCATTCACAGACTGCAGGGGAAGAGAACAAGCAGTCACCAAGAAGCAAGCCCTCCCTGTGAATCAGCGCCATGCATGGGCCACTGTGGGAGAGCCAGATGTCAGCCTTTTCCCATGAGTCAGCTCCATTTGCAGACTACCAAGGAAAAGAACAAGAAGTCACCAAGAAGCAAGCCCTTCCTTTGAATCAGCACCATGCATGGGCCTCTGAGGGAAAGCCAGATGTCAGCTCCTTTCAGTGCATGGGTTGGTAAATAAGAAGAGCCAACCCCCCCCCCAAAAGCCAACAGCTGCAATGATAGTTATTGAGTAAAAGACAATTTAATGGTTATAGTGTTCAGTGTTTCACTGACTTTGCAGGTGTAAAACTGGTAGTCTGATCATCTATTCACAGGATAACAATACACAAGGTAGCATCTACGGGGAATCTCCTTCTGAAGGTAGTA
This sequence comes from Dasyprocta punctata, assembly GCA_004363535.1. Classification (NCBI taxonomy): domain Eukaryota; kingdom Metazoa; phylum Chordata; class Mammalia; order Rodentia; family Dasyproctidae; genus Dasyprocta; species Dasyprocta punctata. Next base: position 72,076 of record RJWM01000193.1, on the reverse strand, counting down.
GCCATTATTAACTCCCTATCATCTTGTTTTGAAGTCCTGTATCTTTTTCATTGTTTTGTTGGGTTGGGTTTATTCTGTTTTGTTTTACTTGCTTTCATTATTTTCAATGCTGTGGGCAGCTATTTCAAAGATAGCAAGGTATATTATGGTAGCCATTTTGGATTTACTTTTATCTTGTTTTGAAGTACTCTATTGCATTCATTGTTTTGTTTTTATTGGTTCTATTCCATTCTGTTTTGTTTGATTTGTACTATGTCTGAAGGTATCTGCAGCTATTTTGAAGACAACAAGAGGCATTATGGTAACCATTGTTGATTTTCTATTGTTTTGAAGTCCTGTGTCACTTACACTGGTTTGTTTTGATTGGCTTTATTCTATTTTATTTTGCTTGGTTTTATTCTCTTTAAAATTAAAAAAAGAAAAAAGGATATTTAATGTCATTACCACATTCAGACAGGTTTTTTTGTCTATTCTTCTGATGGAAGTGCCCAGAGATTACATGGGTGACTGCACAGTAAGATATTCCTTTTTTTTCAGGGAGTTCTGCACCTCATATTCCCATAATTTGTTGCTATCTCCTCTATTTCCCCCTCCCATGTGAAGAAGGGTATAGAACTATCTTAATCTCACTGAATTGTTGGGAAGTCAAACTGTTGTGATTTACTTTATGTTTATATGTATTCAGTAGATAAGTATACCTTTCTTCTCCTGTTAGTATTTCTCTTGTAAATTCATTTCAGTGAACCTTTTTAGGAGGTAGGGAAGTTTTCTTTTTGTCCCATCAATGCCTCATCAGATGTAAGGCTTGCAACTATATTCTTATTCCATAAGCTGTATCTTCTCACTGTTTACAGTTTCCTTTGTTAGAAGATTTTTTGGGAGTATTTTTAGTTTGATGTAATCTCACTTGTCTATTTTGCTTTTGTTACCTTTTGTGATGTTGGGATCATATCTAGAAAGTCATTGCCCAGGTTAATGTCACAGAGTTTCTCACTTGTTTTTTTCTAGCAGTTTTACAGTTTCAGGTATTAGGTTTAAGTATTTAATCCAGTTTGGTTTGATTTTTACATGTGATATGAGAGAGCAGTCTAATTTCATTCTTTGGAATGTGGATTACCCATTTATTGAAGAAACTATGGTTTCACCATTGTGTGTTATTGATGACTTTGTCAAAAATCAAGATAACTAAAAAAGTGAAAGACCTGTACTGTATTAGTCAGCTTTCTGCTGCTGGGACAAAATATCTGACACCTACAATTTAAAGGTGAAGAGGTTTAATTTGGCTCATGGTTTTCATGGTTCTAGAGTTTTAGTCAATGGTCAGCTGGCACCAAGTTATAAGTGGCATGGTGGAAGGGTATGGCAGAGGAAAGTTGCTCACTGCATAGCAGTAAGAAAGCAGAAAGAATGAAAAGAGGGAAGCCAAGGACCAGAATACACCCTTCCAAGGCATGCACCCTGTGATCCTCCTCCAAACAGGCCTCACTCTTAACAGCATATTCAGATATGAAGTAATCAGTGGATAAATTTACTGATGAGTATAGCACCCAGTGATCCAATCACCTTACCTCTGAATAGATGAGACTTTGGGCCGACAATTTATATCTAAAATTTAACATGTACACTGAAAACTAGAGGATATTGATGAAAAAAGTTGAAGATACAAATAAATGGAAAGGTATGTCATGTTCATGGGTTGGAAGAATTGACATTAGTAAAATTTCTATATTATCCAAGGCAAACTATAGATTCAATGCAATTGCAATCAAAATTCCAATTACATTTTTCATAGAAGTAGAATAAATAATCCCTAGATTTGTATGGTATTATAAAAAGCCCTTAATATCCAAAGCAATCTGAGAAAAAAAGAAGAACAGAACTGAGGCACTACACTATCTGATTTCAAAATATATTGCAAAACTACAGTAATAAAAATAGCTTGTTACTGGTATGTCAACAGACATGTAGATCAGTGGAATGGAACAGAGAGACTAGAAATACATCTAGTGAGTAACTTTTAACCACAGTGGACATCAGAACCAGCAAAAGTTACTTATTTTCTCTTATCCCCTAGATTTGGGTAGGGCCCACTCTTCTGCATCTTTTAAAAGCTCCCCAGGTGATTCTAACAACTCTGGTTAAACCAGTGTTCTATAACAAGCAGCAAAATGCAAATTTGAGTTTACTTGAACACTATCTAAAAGGTAGGAATTTGGATTAGATTACCTTTGGTTGTAAAAATTGAAAATGTGAGTCCCAGATTGCTAGTGTTCAAAATGTGACTTATGACATAATCAACTTGTCTTTTGTGTTCAAATAATTCCACCAATCACTAATGTCCTAGCAAATTTAAATGTGTACCTAGTCCATATTTTTGACAGCTTCTGTCTTCCAAACTCATGTCTCTATGTCCACCCCAGCCTATCAGTTCAAATATATCATTTAAGTAAAATTAGTAAAATCTTTCTAATATCTGTCACTCTTTAGTTGAAGAAATAGAATTTATGGTACTAAGTTAAAGCTCTGCCAGTAGGGTATTTAAAGGTCTCAAGGAAAAAAACTAAGAAAATAGCTTTTTATTGACCTCTTTGATCGAAAAGCAAATGTCAGTGGAAGCTGAATCTTTTGGGAGTTAATTATTGTTGCTAGGGTGACCAATCATTCTGGTTTACCAAGGGCTGAGCTGTTTCCAGGGACACAGGACTTTCATTGCTAAAATGAGAATAGTTTCAGACCAAACAGTCAACTTCCTCTCAGTTGTTGCCAACTACTGTTTGACACGGATGGTTATAGTGTGGATTTTTCACTGTGGATGCTTCACTGTGGATGAAAGACATGGTTCATCTGCCTTTATCTTTTGACTTTTTATTCCTACTGCTATCATAGTGGTTGGCCATAGTTCGATATCTTCCACACTATTATTACATAGCTTTTCTTGCCTACTCAAAGAGTTGTTTCAGGATGGTGGGATAGTTGGAGTATTGTATCTTTAATTTTACTTATCTCACCTCTGAATTTTGATCTGGCATCCCATGGCAACAAGTGGAATAAAGTGTTAGAGAAAGCATCCTCAGCTGATTTTCATTTACATTGCATCTGTGCTTTATGTAGGTGAGTATGAAGGTACAGAGGGAGATACACATTGGGAAACATGTAGTTGACTGGAAGACACTAAACATGGCTTTCCTTATGATTGAGGTATCCCTTTGTACAGTTCCTTAACTGATTGATTAATTGATTGAAATGAGCAGTAGACCAAATGCTTATTTTGAATGCATTAGAATAATTTCTTTATGCAATCCTCATGAATAATTAATTTGTTTACTTGTTTCTAAAGGTATCAAGTACCAATGACACTAGAAAGTTAATGCTTTTCAAGTGATTTGTTGTCACCATCCTAGCTAACTTTATTGAGTTGTAAAATCAGAAATGATAGATTATGACTTAGTATTTCTGCTAATAAATTACTGAGCTGAAAGTTTCAAGGATTACACAGAACATGAGTCCTATTCCTTCTCTATTTTGTGGGCATCAGGTGTTTTTTAAAATACCATACATTTATTATCTTTGAGTTTCTGTGGGTTAGGAGTCCAGGCACAGCTTATCTGAGCCCTTTGTTTCAGAGTCTCTTGAGGGCTCAAGCCAAGATGTTGATTATAATTATGGTTTTATCTAAAGGTTCCACTGGAGAAGGATTCATTTCCAAGCTTACTCATCTGATTGTTGGTAGGATTTAGGTTCTCAGTTTCTCATTGGCTCTAGATTAGAGGTCACTCAGTTCTCTAACACATGGGCCTCCCAAACATGGAAACTTGCTTCATGAAAGTGAGTGAGATGATCTGCTGCTGGGGGCTGATCAGACCCTTGGACACCTGTAGGGCGGTGGAATGATGGGAAATAAAGAAAGACAAAGACAATATTTAAGGTACAAGGGGATCGCAAGGAACTTGTCTCTAGTGAACTGATTTGACTGTCTTTGCAATTAACCCGCTTTTCCTAGCAAGCAAGAAGCACAGGAGAAGAGGTGGTGTACTTTTCATGGAACAATGACTGGAGTACATAGGGAACAAGTTAATGAGGAACAGGCTCTTCCCTATACTGGGATGCCTGCATTCTTCACATTGTCTTCAGCAGATGTTATCTTGCCTCAGGAGCAGTGCACTTATGAGCTTTCTCTGTGCAACCAAGAAGCATGCAGCCTTCTGCATACTTCTCTATTCCTAAATCAGGTCGTACTGGCCTTGAGACCATGCAGCCCTGGTCACGTAGCCTGGTCCCCAGCATAGTCAAATATTATTTTACCTCTCCTGGTTTCCAACGATCTGACTGCAAGATAAAAGTCACAGTCTTCTGTAACTAATCAAAGAAGTGAAATCTCTTTTACCATAATCTGTTTCTTAGAAGCAAATCAGTAGGTCCAACTCACACTTATGGGCAGAGAATTTTATATGGATATTTATACCAAGAGATAGGGATCATTAGGGAATACATTAGAAATCTGCCATTCACATGGCAGTTTCAGAAGAAGCATAGCAAAGTGATTATTTGAATTGCCCCTGACTTTGTTTGTATTCCTAGCATTGCCATCTGCAAGCTTTCCAAGCTTGAAAACTCTTAGCCTCTTAAAACTTCAATTTTCTCATCTGTTAAATCAATATAATAATGGTACTTAGCTCTCAGGGTTATTAAAGGGTTAAATTAAATGAAATTATTTATGTGTATATTTACCATGGTGCCTGGCACATAGAAAATATAACTACTAAGCCACAGACTCCAAGAGACAGGTAGATGGGTTAGGAAGTACAGAAAGAGAGCATGTCAAACAAGGGTGAGATCTTGGCAGGAATCCTGCAACGAGTCACTTCAATCTGATCCTTACAAGGAAATTCTGCAGTGTGAGTTAGGCCTCCCAGCTGCACCATCCTTTTGTCAGTCATCAGTCCTTTTATATTCCCCTATAGTTTCTGACTAACAGCCACTACAGGTTAGAGTGAGAGGATGGAAACTTCCAGTATTAACCCTCTGGGCCCATGGACAAAGCAGCTCCAGTAACTTAAAGGCAGGCTTCTCAAGAAGAACTCACAAAAGATACTGCCTTGGCAATTCAAAAAGCACTGAAACTGGCATAAGGAGGATGCACTAGGGTAACATGGTTAAAAACTCAGAGATCTAAAGCAGTCTGGGTAGAACACTGACATTGTCGAATATACAGCCATTCGTCAGTTAACAAGAAAGGTGTGTTCTGACAAATGACTCTTTAGCCAATTTCATCACTGTGTGAACACTATAAGTACACTTACTCAAATCTACACAGAATAGCCTATTACTCTCTTAGGTTACTGTAGTAACCATAGTAGTACAGCCTACTATAGCCTACTGCTACATTCTACACATATGCCATATGATAAATATGCAATCATCCACCCCATGATAATACTTTGGTCAATGATAAAGAGTGTCACAACTGTGGTCCCATAGGATTATGATGGAGCTGAAAAAATCCTATTGCCTACAAATGCCACACCTGTCATGATATTGTAATGCAATGCATTAACCAAATACTACTTTAGGAAACTAATTTGACTTTGTTGGATATGATGAGATGGAACAAGAAAAGGTAGAGAAAGAAAAATTAGAAGCTTATTTTAAAAAACAGCATGAGAGACTGTGAGAATTCAGAATAGGGCAGTAACATTATAGATGGAATATAGGAGACAGATTCAGATATTGGAAAGGCTTACAGGGAGAGCTTACAGACATGCCAATTGATTTCATATAGGGAGAAGAAATATAGGCATTGAGCCTTTGAGAAAAAAGACCATAATGAATTTACCACTGGACCCATTGCATTTGAGATGTTGCAGAATCATCTGGGTAGTGATACCTATCAGAAAGTTGTGAATATATGAATGAGGAAAGAAGAAAATAGGGAGTTCAAAGAAATGAGGACTTGAGGAAATAACTGACATAGAGATGCAGGTTTGGTAGATGAAACCACGGACATTGATGAATTCGTCAAAGTTCAAGACAAAAATATAAGTACCAAGGACAGAGTCCGGGAAGTCTTTAGGCTCAAGAAGAGGAATAAAATCAAAGCAGGAATCAGAGAAGGGGTATCCAGAATTAGGAGAACATTAAAGTCAGGAGCCAACTGGGTTGAGGAGACCATCAGAATATGGAGGGGAAGAAAAGACGGAGAAAGGAAGAGAAAAATAGGGAAAAAAAGAAAGCAGTTACCAGGTCATCTCTAGTACTGGTGGGTGGTTTCAGTAGGATGGTAGAAATCCACATTTCAAGGAGATAAGTGGTGAGAAGATAATGAAATTTTCTGCAAGAAGTTTAAATGGAGTTAGTTCGGCAGTTTGTTGGAAGCAAAATACGATTATTTTTAATTCAAGATTGACCTAAAAATGCAAGCAATGTGAAAGGATAGTAAAACAAGAGCAACTGAAAAATCTAAATTAATGGAGCAAGATCTAAAGTGTCAACAGATGAAAATGAAGGCCAAGAATATCTGGATTCTTCCTGTCCTTGCAGACTCTAGTCAAGTAAGTAAACTCACTCATGACAGCTTTCCTGTAGCTGATGTTATTAGTCCTCTACCCCTCCCTTCAAGCTTAATAACTGTCAAATTATGACTCAAACAGTTTATCCAGTAAAGTGCCTAATTTCAGATGAAGCTTATCATTCGAGAAAGTAATATGCAAAAGATGACTGTATCAGGATGAAAAATAGCGGATGCCTGACTAGCAGTGAGAGCTCACAAATCCACCCCCACACTCATCAGTCTGGCAGGGAACAATAACCCTAAAATAAAACACAATTTACAGAGCTTATTTTTGGTTTCTATATGAACTAAAATTCACATAAGCACACAGTAAAATAACTGGCAGTTGTATTTCATGTACTCCATCACTCTTCAGACCTTTAAAGGTAATGATTTGGGGACAAGTTTGTTAGTGAAAGGTTCTAAATAGAACCAGAAGTGAAAGAACCTTAAAACTAGTCACAGTGTGTATTATTTTCATTTTCAACATGCTTTTATTGTTGTTGTTTATATTTCTTTTTTCAGATACCAGAAGAAGGAATTTGGAGTTATGAAGTCAGCCTTAGAATGGAAAAACTAAAACTACATTTGTGACATCATTAATAATTTCTCAGAGTATCAACCTAGATTACAAATATGAAATTAAGACTCATAGATCCATCATGACCTCATATTCTGCAGAAAGTGGCAATGGCTGCTCTATTTCCTTGTTAAGGGTTTTGTGGTCGTGGTAGAGAAGTCTGAAAGCAGATCCTTGCTACACTGTGTAGCCACCTTCCTGCTGCTAGGTTTACATATGCATGCTAAATAAGCTGAGAATTTAGTCATATGGTGTGCACATGATGGCTATTTTTCACAAGTCTATAACTCACATGAAAAAATAAAAACTAAGGACCAAACAATGGAACAGAAAAGGAAATCACAGATATAAATCAAGAAAAATATTGCTGAACTATAAGGAGACTTGAATTTGCAGATGGACATGGCATATCCAGGACAAACTAGTACTGAATGAGCATGCTAGTACATCTCACAGCTCCAAATTCACCTTTTAATATTCCATTTAGTGATGGTGGGGGTGGGGCAATGTAAAATGCATATTTCATCATCTAGCTGGCTCCTCATCAACAGGGCGAACTAGAAGGATGACGGAAAACAAGAGGAGGCAACCATCCATCCTCCTGTTTGCACGATACTCCCATCAGCACTCTATCAGCAAAGGCTGTTTGTTGGATCCTATCACCAGTTTCTTTTGCTATTCTCAAAACTGAATGACATGAATTTTGAGAGAACATTCAAACCATAGCAAGTAGATATTGTCATTGTCACTTATTTTCAGCATTCATATGATTTTTCAACTTTAAACTATCAATGTAGTGAATTACATTGATCTGTTTCCTAATATGAAATCAATGCTATATTCTTGGAGTAAACTAAACATGATCACTTTTTTGTTTTTAAAACATTTTAGCTTTGTTTTGTCTTTTCTTATTTTAGTTTGTGTTTTTATATCTTTTTACCTTGCTAGATTCAGTTTGTTAATATAGTATTTGGGGCTCCTGCATTTATATTCATCCATGTGAAGAGCCCATAATTTTCCCTTCCTTGATTGGTTATTGAATCAAGATTGAACTATCTTTATCATATGAGTAGAAGTGTGCCTTCTCTCCCTTTGTTTACCATATGGCCCATCATATAATACATTTTAAAAATATTTCCATATTTGGTTGAAAAATGTGGGGCCTTTTTCAGTTTGAGAAAAAAGTTTTCTATGTACTGCCCCTGGGTCAAGTTTGATTATCATGTTTTAAAATTCCATCTTATTGATTTTCCTGTTTATCAGTGCCTGAGACAGATTTGTTAAATTTTTTTCGATAAAGGTATCTGGCTTCTTTATTTCTTCTTGTATTCATATTTCTTATATGGATACAATTCTTATACAAATATAAGATTCTTATTTTGGTATATTCAAATTTAGAAATTCTAAATTTTCTTGACAATATAAAATATGGTGGAAGATAAAATTATCTGTCTTTGTCTTGAACAATAAAGGACTATCTCTGATGACCATCCTCCATACTTAGATGGTTTTCCAGTATTTTAGTTCTATCTTGTTTCTAAACTTAAAAATCATACATTGCTATCTATACATTCTCTTGTTGTATTGCTTTGTCCACTCAATTGGAATTTTATTCATTATAATTTCTTCTTACATTTCAGGCCTTAGGTCTAAAATGTTTCTTTTGGTTGAATGGCAATCCTTTAGAATTTACTTTAATGGGGCTGGAGATGTAGCTCAGTGGTTGCCTAGCGTGAATAAAGTCCTGAATTCCCAAAGCTTTGAACTACAAGCAAACACACAGAAACTCCTGCAAACAAAAAAATTACGAAATGAAATCTTTTACTTTATTAAGGATCTATCAATAATGAACTTTTAAGTTTTCTTCATTTGAAAAATTTTAAATTTATTTTTCATTCTTGAAATATAGTTTCTCTGGATAAAAAATTCTGAGCTAATAGTGATTTAACCTCAGAATTTTTTTGGAGGGGTTGCTGTTTGAGACAGGGTTCTGTTATGTAGTTCAGGCTGGCCTTGAACTCATGTATCCCAGGCTAGCCTTGAGCTTACAGTGATCCTTTTGCCTCAGCCTCCTGAGTGCTGGGATTACAGGTATGTGTTACCACATCTGGCTAATCTCAGAATATTAAAGATATTATTCCACTGATTTATGTCTTCAATTATGGTTATTGTTTAATAGCCTTTCTTTTGTAAATGATTATTAGTCTTCTGTTTTCTATTGCTTTCAATATTTTCTTTATTAACTTTCATTTTCATCAAGGTATATCAAGATGTAGCTATCGAGATGCAGATTTCTCTTTATTCTGTTTGAGATTCATTAGCATTTCATTATGAAAATGGATACCTGACAGCAATTCTGGAAAATTCTCATCCATACCCATTATCATTTTGAATAGATGTTTTTGTTTTGTTTTTGTTTTTATGGTGCTAGATAGACATGAAGCCCAGGGCTTCTCACATGCTAAGTACAACATGCTAAGTACATGTTCTACCACTGAGTTTACATTCTTAGCCCCTCATTCTTTTAATTTCTTCTTTTATAGGTTTTATGTCCTCTTTCTGGGTTACATTCCAGACCACTTCCTTAGCTCTCCCAACTAGCAACGCATTCCTCTGATGAGTGAACCTCTTTGATCTTACACTACAGCAGCACTAGAGGTCCCAGTTGCATCTTCCCTCCATTCATGTAATTTCCATCTGATGTCCCTCTCAGGAAATAGAATTTAAGTGGAATTTATTCCCAGCACTCTCTCTGCTTGGTACTCTCCCACTCTGCCATCTCCTCCCAATTCTTGCTTCCCTCCACCCATAGTATAGGAACTATCCAGCGAGTTATCTGGCCAAGGAGGCATCCAATGTAATTAAAATTTCAGTCTCCTTTCTAGTAGGCATCTATAATTTTATGAAAGATTCTCTTGAAATCCCTGTCTTGGCTTTGAAGAAAGGAAACACTTTCTCCTCAACCCAATCAAAGAAAGGGTGTTGGTAACGGTGAACAGTCAAAACAGCATACTTTACATATACTAATGAGCGGTGTCTACCTTGTCTCCCCACATTCATTGTATTGATTAGGAGAGGGGTGTGGCAGGATTTTTTTTTAATCTCTAGCTCATATTACTTGCTGGGAAGTGGCTGGCCTCAGCTCTAGGTAGCTTTCTGATTTAGATGTAGGATATTAATTAGTTTTCCAAAGAAGCAAGAAAAATCCCACTCGACATCCGGTTACATGTTATTTTTGAGATAGGTTGCTCAGTCATTGAGATAGTCTACTGTTATTGTCAGTTGAAGTTCCACTTCTATTCTTTAATGTACTGTGCTTAACTCAAATAATTAAATGAGTATATATTTGGAAAACTCACTAAATCTTTCTGAGCTTTTAATTCTGATATAGCAATTTATCTTCTAATTTCCAAAATTATATTCATCGTAAGGAGTAGTTTGTTAAACACTGTAGGATGTATGAAATCTACATAGCTCAATACACTCTAGTTCCATCTTTAATATTCTCCAAAACAACAGCAAAAGCAAATCAACTTTTGGTTATCTTTCCAAATTAATGTGTATACAAACACAATCTATTGATAGCCTGAGATGAACACACACACACTGGCATCATCCATTAACAACTCTAATTAGGAAAGCCATCAATTAAAGTAAAGCTGGCCTTGGACTGAGAATAGACATGACAGAAAACAGTCCTGATCTGCTAATTATCTAATCATTAATGGTTATTAGTGAGTTAAAGGGCAATATGCCTCATAAAACACTAAATTTTAAAAAATGGCATATGTTTAATATAAAGTAAGTTGAATAAAAGGGAAAAGTATAAGAAGAACATAAAATATCCACAGATCCTCACTAAAACATAGACACTGCTAATATTTTGGCAAATATCCTTATAGAAAAGTATTTCACGCCCTCTTCAGAGAACCACACTTTCTTGTGCTTTTGAGTATTCCATACATTACCATTTTAGGCACTTTTCAATACTCACTCTTCATAGGCTTTCATTTCATGGACAATAATGATGAGTCATTCGATTTCTATTTGTAGGTGCACAACTGAGGATGGTTAGCTTCCAGAATAGAATTTAAACGGGTGATGGAGCCTGTTGAGAAGCATCTGAAAAATGTAACGATTGCTCATAATTTTAGAGAAATTCCCCAACTCTGATAAGGAATACTATATTTATTTTTTGAGTTTTTAGTATAAGCCTTATTGAAATATAATTCTTATCCTACAAAATTCACCTTTATAATGTGCAGATTCAGCACTTTTTAATATATTTATGAATTTGTGTTTTGATTACCCTATTTGATAGCAGAATATTTTCATCTCCCTCAAAAGAAACCTGGGAGACATTAACAGGCACGATCCCTTCCCCTCAGCTCAAGGTGCCACTAATCTACTTTATCACTGTGTTGGCCTATTCTGAACATTTCATATAAATGGAAATAGACAATATATGGTAATTTTTTGTCTGGTATTTCTCACTTACATAATGTTTTTAAAGTTCAAGGAAGACTATATATAAAAGCATAACATTAGCAAGTTAGTTTTGCCCTGTTGATCTCATGCTGCTCTTAAATTAGTAATAAGTTCATTTTGATTTTCTTCTTTGTTGGATTTTCTTTTTAATTTTCTTTATGATGTCTCCTTTAATTGCTAAGCTGGACTGCCACCTAGCTTCAGTTGCCTAAGCTTTCAGAGTGTCAGAGCTTCCATCAGATAATGAGCAGCCAAGTTGAAGGTCTCTTCAAATGCCTTTATCATGTATCAATTCAAGTGCTTTTATTCCACAGCAAAGGAGCTCTTCATTTGGCCCATTATTGTGGAAGCTTTGTTACATTACCATTGCATGCAATGGACATTTCAGAGAAAAAAAATACCATGATTTCTTTTTGTGTGAACTAAAGATAATACAAATTAGTAGACGCTCTGGACACCCAGAGAATGGGGCAAAGGGGAATATGTGTGGTCCTTGGTCAATGGTGAAGGGCAGGGACATCCTTTTTCTCCAAGAAGATCTCAAGTTTCACACATTATTCACAATACCAGTTGTCTTGCAATAGAAATAATTACTTGACGACTGTCAGAATCAATAGCTCTCAGCCTGAGTTGCACATTGAAATTTTCTGGGAAGCTTTTAAACAGTGTCAATGAGTAGGCCCCATCTCCAGAGACACTGATTTAATTGTTCCAAGATGCTTCACAGGCATTGGAATTTCTGTTTCTCAATGATTCTAATGAACACCCACAGTTTCAAATCACTGATTGAAATGAATAGAATGGAGAGGAAGCCTCATTACACCTACAGTTTACAACATGAAATATGTCAGTTTGACCAGATGCTCAAACTTTGGGGAAGGATAAATGGGAAAAATAGGAAAATTTCCCATTTTGTTCTTTTGTGCTTTAGTACTGTTTTCTATATAGCTAGGATCACCATGTAACTTATCTTCCAAATCAGGACACCTTGGAGAGTGAAAGAGGGAGCTATTAGCAATTATGTTAGGATAGCAACTGTTAACTGTATCAATCTAGCCAGCTAGGAACCCATTGTCACTCTGCTTAGAGCTATGGTTTGCCTCTCTTCTTGGTCTCATTAACAGTTCAAAGTTCATCTGTGTTGCTATGTTTTAATTTTTGCCTGTTAGAATTTTTTAAAAGCACGTGTCTTCATTATATCAAATTGTGGCAATCATTTTGGAAAGCTATTTTTTGAGAGTTTAAAAATACATTTCTACAGCGTTCTTATTTCACTTCTCCACCATTATTCTCCTGCAAGAAAGAAAGTGGAACCAATATATATTACCTTTAAAAACAGTTTTTAAATCACTGTTGGGTATTTTCTAGGATCTTCAGCCAAAGTTTAATGAAAGAGAAGTTAGAAACTGTTTGCTCTAATTAAGGCTTTAGTTTTTGTGTGGGTCTCACACACAAACTAGGTCCATTTCCCATTAACAAGGATAATTAAATGTTAACTGGATTTAAGACATTTGTGAATGCACAATCTTAATTAATTACCCTTACTGATTAACTTTGTTCTTTGGGCTAAATGAAATGTCCATGAAAGCTCCTTAAAGAAGTAGACTGTGTCCTATACATGGAAGGAATCATTACATCACTGAAATTTGTATTTTAGAACAAAGAATCCTCATTTCCTAAGATGATTTGGTTTTCAATATTTTTGGCAAATGAAATTTTACATAGCTGGGCGTGGTGGCGCACGCCTTTAATCCCAGCACTGGGAAGGCTGAGGTAGGAGGAGCGTTGCGAGTTCGAGGCTGGCCTGGGCTACAACTTGAGCGCAAGGCCGGCCTGAGCTACACAGTGCGACCCTGCCTCAAAAAACCAGGGCTGGGAGTTTGGCTCAGTGACTTAAGTGCCTGACAGGTGCGAGGTTGTGAGTTCAATCCCCGGTGCTGCAAAAAAAAAAAAAAAAAAAAAAAAAAAAAAAAAAAAAAAAAAAAAAAACCAAAACCATAGAATTTAAACAAATAAAACAGGCTAAAGACCAGCTGCTGCATTTAAAGTGGGAAGAAACCATTGGGATGGGGATAAGTTTCCTTCCTGTACATTCCATCGCACCCCCACCCTCATCCCTTTCAAAATAAAGGCACAGGAAGAGAATAAGAGAGGAACTTTGGGTTTCAGAAATCTGTACTGTTCCTAGTTTCAGTCCTAGCTTTCTGCCAAAATATAAAATACCACTGTACTTCCATAAGATGATAATTGTATATACTTTGATTTCTACTAATGAGAAATTATATACATTTCAAGTACTTCTGATTTGTATAAGAAACTTATTACTAATTTTTTAAAAAGCAGGTCCAGAAGAAAAAAAGAGACAGAAGTTTAGTTGTTGAGTTAAATAATACAGTGTTTCAGCAAGAATCTCATTTTCTACATTTTCTGTTACTTACAAAGCCAAGGTGATAGGTCTGCAGGGATTTTACCCCCAAATTTTCTTCTCTCATAACTACTTGCCCATCAATTAGTCAATGGATAAGTTTTATCAACACACAACTTAACTGAATCTCAAACATAGTACAGTGAACAACCCAAATGCCCATCAACTGAGAAATGAATAAAAAAAGTGGTCTTTTTATATAATGAAGTGCTACTCAGCCATAGAGAAGGATACGCTTGAGACTTTTATAGGTGAATGGATGTAAATTGAGATCATACTCATAAGTGAAGCTTGTCACATTGATGGTGGCAATGAGGATTGATAGTAAAAAGTATTGCTCTGGTATTTAAGAATACAGTAAAATTTTGGATTGCAAGTAACTTGCTCTATGAATATTCTGCAAGATGAGCAACAGTTCTAATTAATTTTAACTTGATAATTGAGCAACATTTGCAATAGAAGCAATATGTGTGCCAAACGTCACATGATCACAACTGAACCAGTGGTTCTCTCTTGTGCTGTGGCATTGTGGGTGATTGTTTCCCAACAGCAAGAGGTTTGTGGAGGATATCTCGTCTGCAGAGGAGAGGAAAAAAAGGTAGAGGAATCTTTCACTTCAAGTGAGATTAGGAAGATGTGTAAAATGCGAGAATCAGTACAAAATTTTGTAGGAAAGCACCACCTGAATAAGGCTGCAGTAGTGCAAGTAAAAAATCTGTTTAATGAAAATGCAATGTCACATTTCTGTAAAATCCTCAAAAGAAGGCAAATACCAATATCATTGGATAAGTTCCTCATTAGAATGGCATAAAAAGTAAAAGAATCCATTGAGCCAATAGACAGTAGTAATTCTGTTAGTGACAGTGAAAGTCATCCTACACAATAACCTTCCACTGTCTTATCTCCCTCACACCAGTCACCAAGGTTTTCAAGTTAAGTGCAGGTTAATTTCTTTATTTTTATCTATGTTTATTATTTTGTATTATATTACAGGATTGTAGTCATGTTTATATGAATATCTTTGGGTTGTGGAATGAATCGTCTAAGTTTCCATTATTTCTTATGGGGAAATTCTCTTTGATATACAAGTGATTTGGATTGCAAATACATTTCTGGAATGAGTTATGCTCACAAACTAAAGTTTTACTGTGCTTGAAATCAGCTTTTCTTGATTAGACTGAAAGCTGTCTCATAACATTGATGAAATGTGTTGTCCAAAGGAGATTTGCCACTAGGGAACATGTCCAAAAAAGTAAATAAACAATGTTTTAGATAGGGAATCAGTGAAACAAATCAAAAGAATACCTATTTAAGTACCTTCAGATTCCACATATGAAGTATTAAGAAACATTTAGAAATAAATCCTACTAAAGTAAAAAATAAAGATGATAAGAATCTCCATTTGAAGGTATATGTGGAGACCATATGTGACTGTGATTGGAATGAGTAGACCAAACATGATAATGAAAGTAAAATTATCTAAGAAAGTATCAAGTTCAAAACATATCTAAAACAAAAAAAACTAAGAAGTATGCAATATAAAAAATAGATCAACCACCATAATTTATAGTTTTTTAACAATTAAAATGTTCCATTGTAAGTTGAATATCCTTTGTTTAAACTATTTTTCATAAATATAAATGCAAGTAAACTAGGTTTTCTTTCCTTCAACATAAATGTTCATAAAAATAACATTATCCCACAAACATGTTTCTTTCCTTAAGTTAAAATTAGACACAAACTAAGATTAAATTTGAAATTTTGGAGATTTTCAGCAAAACTTAGCATTGATATTACCCTTGTCCTTGATCCTTGCTACTTCAAGTGTGGGCCCACAGCTGGATCAGAAGCATCAATCACCTAGACACTATAAATGCAGACTCTCAGATCCATTTCAGGCTTTGCGAATCAGAATCTGTATGTTGATAATAAACCCAAGGAATTTAGGTGCATTTTGGTTTGAGAAGTTCTGTCTTAATTCATTAACATAACCAGAATTATTTAAGAAATTACTAGTATGACCAGTCTTTCTTCCCTGTTTGCCCTGGACTTAAAGATAACCTGGGACTTGAGACTTTCAATGCCAAAACCAGGAAAATTGCAGGCTATTTGAGACAAGATGATCACTCTAAAATTGACCAAAGTTCAACTTTGAAATTGAAGGGAAGAAAAACATCTAGATGTGAGGAAATTGTACTCTGGGTCACTTTCAATTCATGTTAACTATTCTTTCATAGTCTACATTGGTGCTTACTGCTTTTAAATATTAAGAAAATAAATAAAAGCAGGAAAAGCTCTCTGCTCTTTGTGATGTTCAGTTCTTACAGGTCATTATATTATAGATAATTAAGTTAGATAGAAATTAGTATGCAGTCAGAGAAGGATTGGGCCCTCGAAGAAGTCAGCATGGAAAATGAGACACACAAAGATTGTGGCTGGAGGTGTATCTGAAGAGAGCCAAGCCTCAAGACAGAGACGCAATAGTCAGGCCTGTGAGCCTCCCTAGAGATAAACAGCACCTTGAGATTATACTGTAATTATCACCACTTGGTCCAGTGAGCCTAGCTAGACATCAGATACATAGGTGTGTGACCAGAACATCTGGACCTATCCCTTCCTAAGAATGCCTTTGTTCTCTACATACACACTTGCTACGTGACTTATTTCCCTATTGGATCAATATTAGCTAAGTGACTATAATTCTAATCTTACAGGTTGATTGTAGTTTGACCCACATTGTGATTTTGGTAGATAAAATACCACTGACAAAGAGCCAAGGTGCTCACCCACTCAGGACCCATTCTGGAAATTCAGGAGCTATTATTCTACTTATTATCAGTAAAACTTTCCTATTTTCCTTGGTTCTTGACTTCATTCCTTACGTTGTGAGATCATGAATTCAGCACATCTCACATCTATCAGGTTGGGAGTTATTTCTCCTGTATCACCAAGGTCCTCCTATGAATCAAAACATAGAAACCAGGGGCAAAGGCTCAAGAGGTAAAATATCCTATGGTGGGAAACTTCTTGCCACAGGATTAAAATACTTGATAGTCTAAAGTAAGTAATTTTGTTCTATTCCTTTCCTGGTTTCTCATTTAGGATTGTTTAGCTATGCCTCTGGCCTGCCTCCATGTGATCATCTTATAGTTGTAAAACCTCTAAGGAAAGCCACCTGGGATAGAATTGTTTGCTCTCATTAGCTGAAAAACAAAGCTCTGTTTATTCCTCTTGCTAGTGTCAGGGGAACCCTGGTTTAATTCCAACACAGGTCTGGGTGTTGGTTTCACACAAAGGGATTACCTTGGGCATCTGTGAAATTTCAAAGGCAGCCTCAATATTGAGCCATCTGACTCAATATTGTGTGACTAGGGAAAACTATGTATACATAGTACACTATAATTTTCTTTTAACACATGATTAGCAAATTGTTGTGAAGTCAAATCCAGTAAATAAAATAGCAGTAATGCTTTTTTTATTTTTTTGAAATCATCTCCTTTATACAATGTTGAACTCTCATCAGTGTGGAATGGGTAGTTTCTCAGCGAAGCAGGTGCTGTCAATGTTTCTGCTCATAACACCTTCAAACGCCTTACCAGTTTTAGGTTTCTAGTTCCCTGTAGGCTTGTTTTACCAACAGCCGACACATATATCTCTTAGTTGGAAGGCTACCTTCAGGCAGCTGTATCTTGATTTTCTTTGAGATAGAAAAGGCAGGAAGTGCCTGGCAATCTCTGTCCCCTGGGAGCAACCCTTAACCAATCAGTGTCTGACAGTGAAGAAAATAAACATTTCAGTTCCCTTTTACCAGCTGGAGACAATAATTCTGAAGTGCATTTCATAGTCTGCTTAATTCCCTTATTAATTCACCCAGAGCATTATTCCTTGGGACTTTGTTTCCCTTCCTTGTTCCATTTCTGCATAATCATACTGCTCTTCTGTGGAAACAAGTCTTCATTCACTTTCACATGAATCCTTGTCTTAAAGTCTGTCCCTTGGGAGCTTAACCTAAAGCACTTATGTTACATAATTTGAAGAGCATTTCAATCTCTCCTCTTTCAAAGAGACAGACTGTTTATACAAATAGACATGCAAATGACCCTCAAGCATATGCAAAGATGTTCTATGATAATCATGATGTGAAAACTGTAAAGTTACACTCAGATGACATTCAGGAGCAAAGGTTTTCAAGGTTTGACAGTGTGGTTCATTAGTGAAGCTGAGGGGAAACAGCCATTCTGATACAGAGCTCTTGGCAGTGCAATTACTTTAAAGAGGAATTTGCAACATCTTTTAAAAATTACATATGCTTTTAAGTCTTGACCAAGTAATCTCACTTCTAGACATCCAGAAAAAAATACAAGATGGCATTTACTACATAATTCATTTCACCATTTGCAATAGCAAAAGACCAACAGGAAAATTCTTGAATAAACTGTGGTACATCTAAACAATGAAGAACTAGTTTGTGTCAAAAAGAAGGAAGATCTCTAAGTGCTGCTGTAGAGGATTATCCAGGATGTACTGTGAAAAGCAAAAGAAAAAAAGCAAGGCGAAGTAAAATGCATATAGTTGCTACTTTTGCTGTAAGAAAGATCTTGGGAGACTTATACACATTTCTTTTTCTCTTCAATAAGAACAAATAGAAGAAATCAAAAAATTAATGAAGATAATTACTAGAGAAAGAGGGGGAAATACGAGGAAGGAACAGTGATATAAGCTAGAACTCTCTGAATGCAATTTATTCTATAATTTCGATTTTGGAATTAAAGAAAATTTTTATGTGAAAATCAAAGTTACATTAGAATAATGCCCAAGGATTTATAAAAGCTATAGTTAAAGAAAAATTATATCATGTTACTTTAAAATGCATCCTTTCTACGGACTTTTACATTCGAAAGACCAAATAACCTCAAATAGATCTTACGCTGCACCTAATAGTCTTATTTTTAATAGTGAGGCAGGAAGGTAGGTTGTGGCTAAAACTCTCTGGGAAAGCAGGCATGAGGAAATCCCCAGGCACATGTGCAGAATCATTCCCAAAGCTCTGCACTGGACTTCTCTGAAAACTTGAATAGGTTTTTGATAGGATAACCTGGATGTCATGTCAGCATGAGAAATATGAAAGAGGGACAGTCACAACAAAGTGCTCACTATTGTGTCTCTTCAGGGTAGCCCACCCTACATGGTAGGGTGTTTTTATTTTTCCTCTCCCTTTTTTCTGCTTTTATTTGACCAAAACTCACTCTGCAGAGCCTGTGTTTTCCTTTTTGCTACTGTTTATGCTTGTTTTGTTCAGTTCTTTATTTAAAACAGAAAGAACCTAGAAATCACCTCTTGAAGGAGATTCCAGTACCCCAAAGCCTGGGAACAATAGCAATATTGTTATTTTTGAGGCTATGATATTTCAAATAGGGTAAATCTAATGACATGTTAATGCCATTAGTAATAAATGTCTTCAATATAAGAGAAAAAGATATATATATATATATATATACACATATAATCAAGTAAATTGAAAACACTAATCTTAAATTTGCCTTGGAACTATCAGCATAAATGAAAGACTTGGGTTTTTTTGATGACTTGTTTTTAACGTTCTAAAAATATACATATTTCTTAATTCTGTTCACTGAAATATATTAATGAAAACCCAGTAGGAATGACAGTCCCTAATGCCCCAATATGGCCTGCAAATAACATGTATCACAAAAAGGAATCAGGATTCCTTAGAGTAATGGTTGGCTCCATGTCTGGTGCAGGATGTGTATGAGAAGAATCTTACACATCCCTGTTACATAAGCAAGGAAGCTATCAAAGCCTATGGGGGTTGTAAATAAAACGTGATCACATGAAGAAGATACTATAGAAAATAGGTTAGTTAGCTTGTGAGTGAAGCAGTTAGCCAAGGGAAGAGCCTAAGATACAGTTGGGTAACCTGCCATACTAATGGAAATTTAAATAAGAGCAGTGAGTTAGGACTTTGGACCAAGAATGAACTTCCTCTGGCAACATGGAATGAAGTCCCTTTCTCCTAAATGGAGGTGCAGCTACCCCCAACTAAACTTCTGAATTTTGAAGAATTTAAAATACAATGAACTTCCTCAGGTAACATAGAATGCAGATCACTGAGTTCTGAGGAAATTATAATGCAAAATATCCAGTTTATTTGTAAGATCCCAGTGTACTGTACACATTATGTGAAAGAACTGAGTTAGAGAGGCTGAGTTCCAATTGATCATTTTTTTAACTTCAGAGGCCACTTGTGATAGGTGGCCCCTAAATGATTAAGCAATTCCTGTGCCTTGTTTACCTATAGGTGACTAGACTGAGGGACCACACAACAAGCCACTTGGAACTCCTTTTGGAAATCCAGAAGCTGTTCTTTTTCTCATTTCCAATAAAAACTCACCTAACCTCCTTAGGTTCTCAATATCATTCTTCAGTGTTTGTTGAATCACAAGCCCAGTACACAGGCAACAATACTGTTGGTGAAAGATGGTAAGGAAAGTAGGGTGTGGTAAACTAGCTGGTGAATAAGGCCTGATCTATTAATTACAAAAACCCATGAGCAGTTGCCAAAGCCCTGCAAGTGGACTTCTTGGGAGAACTCGAGCAGTTATTGGCAGTATGGCCTCGACCTGATGTCAGCCTAAGGAGTGGGTGATATGAAAAGGACAGTGGACATTGGGCATTGGAGTCTTTGCTATTGTGTTCTTCTGTAGAAACCCACTCCCCCATAGAGCATACTTATTTTCCTACTTTTACTAGGCCCAAATTTGTTCCGCAGACCCTGTTTCTTTTCCTATTTTTAATCAGTGTAAAACCTTATTACCATTTGTACTTGTTGTGACCAATTCTTCGTTCAGGACAGAAGAACCTAGACATTATTTCTAGAAGGAAACTTCAATATCCCCAAACCCAGTAACAATGGGACAATTTAAGCATCAAAAGAAATAATAAAGCACACCAAATATATAAATGTGTGTGTTTACAATATTGTTTAAAAGGGGAGGGGGATTCTTTGTAAGTTACTAGAATATCAATTCTATCATATATTTCTTCTATTTCTTACACAACCCTGTTTTTAGAATAAGCACAGGATTGATGTATGGCATTTATAGCAGTAATCATAACTTGTCAGGACCATTAAGTGAATGTCAATGGGGACCTTTGTAATTAGAATGAGAGGATCAGACAACACCTGAACCCAATATCATCAGTCCAGTCAGAGAAGGAAATAATATGTCACAGTCAAACCACATCATCAAGAATACTTTAATAAAAGGACTGTTTACTAAGGCATGGGCATGGCTAAGAAAAACAAACAATGAACTATCTTAATATTCTTACGAGCTGGATACCTTTAACTCTAGACCTAAAAAGGGTAAGGAAAGAGAAAAGTTGCTGCAAACTAGAGTGCAAACTATAGATGTAAGAGAAGGCCTCCCAATGGGAGCTGTGGCCTTCTGTAGAGAAGTGTAACTACTATCATCCAGAATGGACGAAACCAGGGGAATAAATGCTTGAACTTTACCCTCTTCCTATTTGATGATTCATAAGTTTCTACTATTGGGTAAACACAGGTCAGGGGACCAAGAAATCCGTTGATGTAATCTGTAGATGTTAGTTTCTGGAACAGTGTTGGGAGCTGCCAAGCTAGTGAGAGTTCAGACCTGTGGAGCTGATATCACAAGTGCCTGAACAGGAGTGCCCCGAGGGCATGGAGCACCTGAGAAACACCCTGAGGGCGTGGAGTGCTGGAGACGAACAGGTGTTCCAGACTTGAAAACACGGGAGAACACGGGGGCCTAAGAAGTGAGCTAGTTAAGCAAAGGGACGTGGTCTGACAAGTGTGTAAGTAAACACATTGTGGGGGTTGAGCAGTATCTTCCTCCCATCTGGAGAAGGGCTCCACCTGACCCCAGCTTTCTGTCTCTTATTTTCTTCATCCGCAGATCCCCCCCCCCCCCCGCTCCAAGAACTTAAGAGAGCTTTCCTGGCCACCAACGGGACAGAGAGCAGGGTGGAGAGTGGAGAGCAGAAATAGAGAGAGAAACATCTACCATGCAAGTGTTAAATACCTTTAGCATTAGTCTTTCCATTTAATAGACCTAAACAGAAGATCAAACTTCATGTTTCCCAGTGCTCAGAAAGTCTCAATTCTTCCGTTATATTGAAAAACAATATGAAGGTCTGGGGAGGAGTTGCTCAGTGGCAGACACTGTGATTTTTCTGTATGAGATGCTGGGCTCAGTTGCAGGAAAGAAGAGAGTGGAGAGGGGAGGGGAGAGGAAATGGGGGGAGAGAGAGAGAGAGAGAGAGAGAGAGAGAGAGAGAGAGAATATGAATCAATATAAAGTAGATTTATGTTACAATCACCAGAATCATCAGGATAAAGGTTTCAGTGACCCTGTTTGTTCATACATTCACCAGATAGCAAACTAACACACCTATGATGAGATTAAGAATTTGGTTAAAATTCTGAACTCTTGGGACTTCAAAGGAAAATAAAACCTATGACAAATCCAATCTGTTAGGTCCCTTGCAACTCCTTTAAATAGATTTTAAACATTAATCCTCTTCAACAAAATGTTGACCAAAGTCCGAATGTTCTTTCTTGTTTATTGATCTCAAAACTCCTGTCCTTCCCATTCATGGAAAAATCAAATGATCTTTGTCATCCAATAGCTACAGTGATCATAATATACAGTCAATCCTAATAAGTCACAGACACTACATTTGTAATTTTGTCAACTAATTAAAATTTACTTGTAACAATAAAATCAATACCCATGATGTTTTTTCTGTCTCACATATATGTGCAGAGTGGCAAATGATTTGAGTCACACAACATGTATGTTCTTAGCTGAAGTTGAACATAGTGAAAGAGACACTCTCCCTTTTTGTTTGAGTTCTAAATGTGATAAGGAAGTGTATTTTTTAATCTTTTCATATTTCCTAATATTGTGCATTTAGTAGTTAATTTTGCTGTTTGAAATGACCCTGAGTACTGTTTAGTGTTCCTAAATATAAAAGATTGTGAGGTGCATTACAGAGAAAATGTGTGTGTAAATAAATTTCATTTTCAGGCAGGAGTGACAGTGCTGTTGGTCATGTTAATCAGCCAACAATACATATTAAATAAGGTACTTTTAAACTGAAACATACAAAACAAGATAATTCCTTGACTGGTTGATGAAGACTGTTGGTGATTAGAGGCTTTCAAGATCCTAACTTTTATCTCCCCTAGGACCAATGGTTCAGAATTCATTAATATAGTTTGCAGTGACTTTATGGAACACAGTTAGGCATAACAACAATAGATTGCAATATATAAAAAAATAATTTGGGAAGTGAAAGATGTAATATCTGGACAATAGTAGTAAACCAAAACTACATTAGAACTAGTGTATTTCAGGTCCTATTAGCTTGCAGAACTGATTGTGTACCTCTCTCAGCTCTACATTAATTAATGCCATCTTAGTAGCTTTAAATTGGTCATTGTGGAAGTTTATTCCACAGAAATTGGCAAATCCTGAAAATAAGATCATTTCTCCCCATCATGAGCCAATTGTAAAACATTTATCAGCACACCAGTGACTATAATTCTTCCTTTTGTTAATTTTTGCCTCAAAATATTTCACCAATTAAGTACTCTTTCCACAAGCCATTTATTTATCTTACATACTCCTCTAAATGGTAATTGATTTCTGCCTCTAGTTAATTTCTTTTCTGGTTACTTCTTAAGTGGAATGGACTAGAACATTTCAAATATACCAAATTTAACAGTGACAAAATTTGGATGATCTAGATCTCACCAAATTTGTTGAAGTGCAGTGTATTTGTCAGCATTTTGTTGCTGGAACAAAATGCCTGACCCACACAATTTAAAGGAGGAAATAATGTATTTGGCTCATGGTTTCAGAAGTTTCAGTCCATGATTGGCAGAAACATCATGGCAGAAGGAAATGGCTTAGGAAAGCCGCTCACCTTATGGTGACCAAAGGCAGTGTTAGGATTATACATTGGGTCAACTTGAGAAGTCTAGCAGCTTAATTAAGTAACTCAGCAGCTCTACATCCTGGGGTGTAGAGCACAGTTACCTGGTCATTGTTATAATTTGAGAAGGTCAGAAGTTTAACTGGGAGACTCAGGAGGGAGCCAGGGGTCTTTGTAAACATCCTCATCCTGTGCAAAGGAAGGCAAGGATGTTTGTGAAGCTACACCCACCCTGGCGGGGGGGGGGGTGTCCTGTGTACTATATAAGGGAGGAGAAGAGGCTTGCTCTCCCCCCTTTTACTCTGGCTGCTTTTGCTGGTCTGCTGCCTTGAGGTGTTGCCCCTGTGCCATGCCACCCTGCCTTGGAGCCAGCTGATTGTAGACTGAAACCTCCAAAAACTGTAAGCTAAATAAACCTTTCCTTCCCTAAGTTTGGGTGTCAGGTGTTTTGTCTCAGCAACACATAAAAGTAACCAAGACAGGCAGAGAGCAGGGAAGAGCCTGAGAGGAAAAGGCCAAGGACCAGAGAGAGTGTTAAGACCACATACCTCTAATCCACACAGACACACTCATGTGCTTTATTAATCTCCTATGTATCTCTAAAGCCAATCAAGTTTACAAACAAGATTCACCATCACAAACATGAATCACAGGGAAGCTGCCCTTAATTCTCTCAGTGGCCTATAGCACTGGAGGAAAATGAGAAAGAAGTGAGTGGCAATCCGCAGGCCTGCTGTGTTTGCTTGCTGATTCCTATGTGCCTGCCATCAGGGCATAAAAACTCCTTCCTCATCCCATCTTCGATTTCTCACACAGCTAAATCTAACTGGAATTCTGATGACAAAGGAATCTGAGAAAAATGGTTTCCAGACATTCAGTCCTTGTGGTGTCAAGGAGAATTCAGAAGGTTGAGATAATATGAAATAGCTGCATATGCTATGTGACCTGGAGGATAAATAATTTTGATATTAGTATATATCAGTGTAAAATTCAAAAAATGTTTCCTAAGTGTCAAGCACTGTGTAAGAGCAATAATTTTCAAATTTTGGTGAAAATCTAAAGTCAGTTGTTATGTAAATTTAATAGAAATTTCCAATATGGGAGGGAGTATAATGGGGATTGAATCCAAGGCCAGTGCACTGAGCTATAACCGACCCTTTTTATTTTTATTTTTTAATCTTGAGATAAAGTCTTGCTAAGTAGCTAAATTTCCCAAGCTGATCTCAAATTTGCAATCCTCCTCCCTTAGCATCCCCCCGCCCAAGTGCTGGGATTATAGGCATGTGCCACTACTCCTGGCCCAATATTGTTTCATATATAAAATTGAACAAAGCAGAATGGAATAGAAATATCAATATGAGTAGCTACTATAA
The DNA here is from genome assembly GCA_004363535.1 of Dasyprocta punctata. Classification (NCBI taxonomy): domain Eukaryota; kingdom Metazoa; phylum Chordata; class Mammalia; order Rodentia; family Dasyproctidae; genus Dasyprocta; species Dasyprocta punctata. The sequence continues at coordinate 46,661 of RJWM01000193.1, read as the reverse complement.
TTTTTTTCTCTCAGATGTATGTATCTACTTATTCACAAACAAAATGCATTTCTTACTGTTGATTACAGTCAAAGTTAAAAAAAACATTGATTTAGATTAGGGATTAGCAAAGCTTTTCTGTAAAGGACCAAATAGTCAATATGTTGGTTTGTGAAAGCCATAAGATCTCTGTCACAACTATTGAACTCTGCTTCTAGAGTGAAGGCAGCATAGATAATAAATGAATGGGCATGACTGTGCTTCAATAAAAGTCTCTAAATAACAGGTAAATGGCAAGCAGGGTGTGACTCACAAATCATAGTTTGCCAACTTCTAATTTAGCATAGTGCTTCTCAAACTATCTGTGCTAAACACCAGTTTTTTGTTTTGTTTTGTTTTTGTTTCTTCTTAATTAATTGCAAGTCAGACAAATACATAGTCTTACCCAGGACACATATATAGTTCACACAGCATGCAATTCATCCAAAGTTCAACAACACTGAGTCTAACCTATGATTGCTCAAGAAAATGAATACAATCATCATAGATTTAGACAGCATGATAATATCAAATTTCTATAAAATATTTAATTATATATTCAGTTTGTATAGTTAGCTTAGTGAATAATGGTAACAAAGAATTCAAGGACCAGGTGCCATCTACATACCATATTTTAAGAGGCATATTTTAAGACCACAAAGAAATAGAAGATACTGCCATTGTGTTCAAGAGGTTTATGAGCTAATGGAAATGAACCCCTTAATGAATAACAAAGATAAAAAGTGCAGTGCAAAATGTACTCTAATAAAATAAAAGAGCTCATAGCACATAAATATATTTTCTGCAAACCTCAACTAGCTGTCTGGAATGGTATATGACATTTGTAAAATACCAAAGAAAAAATTTAATGCATACCAACCATTTCTTTGATAATAAAATAAATGCATATTTTTTCAGGATTTTTCTACTATCATTTTTTGTTTTCAAAGATGCTCTGTGAAATTTAAAAAGTAAAACCCTCTCATAGGCCTCATTATGAACAACTTATGTAAATGAAGACTTGGAAAACATCCAACTCAATTATTGCTAGAGCTGTGGTTGACCAAGAAGGGTCAGAAGCTATTGTTATTTCCATGTCAAATCACTTTCTTCTCTATCCAATGAGAACCATTATTCTTTACATGCTATTAGCAAAAGCCATTCAGGAAATATTTTTAGATTTATAAGTATGTAAATATGGTAGATAAGAGCTAGATTGTAGTGTGTGGGAGCCAAATTTCTTGACACAGGAAAATTTCTGGCTATTCCCTTCCATATTCCCTCCAAAATGGACTGTTTTCTTGCTTTTCCTTTTTTTGCCCTCCAAGGACAGACTTCTGATGACAAAATGCTGGCGAATCAGAAGAAAATGGTGATAGAATGTGTGGACAGGAATTTCATAGAAACATGAACTGCAAGATGTGAACAAGAGGTCTATGTAAGCATGATTGTCAATGCCAAGGTTTTAGTTAAAAGGAGTAATTGTGGGAACTCATCCTTTGAATTAGATAGGGGTGTTTTGGGAGAGAAATAAAAAAGAAAATTTAAGGATGATTGTTGAGGACTATGTGTTTCCCTTCGTGAATTCACTGAAATATAAGTTAAAAATTAGCCTATTTAAAATATACTTTTAGTTATATGAAATGTGTTCTTTTGCATCATGTGGATAAAAATCATGTAAATATATGGTTTTATAGCAACAATATTGTTGCCTCCTTTAAACTAGTAATGTAAACTTTTGACCTCATCCTTTTCCTCCTCGAAGTACACTTTTTTTAATTTTAAAGAGAATAAAACCAAACAAAATAAAACAGAATAAAGCCAATCAAAACAAAACAGTGAAAGTGATACAGGACTTCAAACCAGGATAATAGGATATCAACAATTGCTGCCATAATGTTTCTTGTTATCTTCAAAATTACTGCCCATACTATCAGGCATAATAAAATCAAATGAAACAGAACAGACTAAAGTCAATCAAAACAAAACACTGAATAAAACAAAGCAATAAGATGGAGCAAAACAAAACAGTGAGAACAATATTGGATTACAAAAACAAGATGTAAGAAAATCCCTCATTGTTGCTATATTGCATATTGTTATCCTTTAAATAGATGTCAGACTACCAGTTTTAGGCCTATAAAGTCAATCAAACAATACAAATATTAAGTTGTTTTTGTATCTCAATTGCTATCAACTCAGTCTGTGTTCCTCTGAATCAGCCAGTTGTTTATGGGCATGAGGTGGGGTGGGAGCTCGGCTCTTCTTGTCTCCCAACCTGCATGCCAGCTGGCTCACAGGAAGGGTGAATTGGCTTCCTGGTTCTCCTCCTGGCCCAGAGTTCAAAGAACATAAATTTTAAAGCTGGATCTCCAGAATCTGTCAGAGCTAAATTTTCCTTTGGTGAATGCGGAATCAACACGAACAATGTTGAAAGATACCTATGAATCACAGATTTGACACTTTATTTTTGGTCATTAACATTGATTCACTTAAAATTGAGAAACCTTTCAACTTTATAAGGACCTATGAAAAGGGGAAAAGATAAGTAACATAATAATCAGCTTTACAAATAGATAAATTTAGGTCTAAGTGATTAAATTCTTGATCTAGGGTCACTTGAGGAATTGGGTCTCCTGATTGCAGTACTGGCATGAATTCCCAGTAATTTTTGTCCCAAACAGAAAGGCCAGATGATTTTGGAAACTGGAATAGCTATGGACATAAGAATAAGGAGAAGCTCCAGTCAATCCACTGATGGTACAGAAGCCTCGCCATTCTAACATCTTGCCATGAACACCAAGATGCTATACATTTTATTCTTGCTGAAACATCATTTAGGACTTTCTGTGCTTTGAAAAAGACTTCACTTCTTATATCACTGACCCAACTCCAAACTCTCCTCTGCCCACACATGGCCCTAGTAAAGTCACATCCTCAGCTACTTTAAGTTGGACTGACAACAGGAGGGACTTAGGACCATGAAATACTATACAATAAGATTTTTTTTATTTCAGTGCTTTGAGGGGAAAAAGCCCACCAAGCATTACCAGTACAAGAATAGGACAGAAAAAAAAACACACTATAAATTTTGCTGTGGTTTATTTCCTTTTCATTATCTTGTAAAATAGAAAGCTTGGGGTTAATTTTGATAACATATTCATGACTAAATAGGTCAGGGAGGAGTGTTCTGAATTAGTCCTTATGCTAATAATCGACAAAGGAGTTGCCAGCCTCTACAATACTCTCCCATGGGTAACAGATCTATCAGGTAGATATCATCCTCTCTGCCAGCAGAAATTAATGTCATGGAAAAAGCTCAAGGGTGGTGAGAGAGAACACATTTTATTAAAAAACGAGAGAGAGAGAGAGAGAGAGAGAGAGAGAGAGAGAGAGAGAGAAAGCCTGTCTAAAACCTGAAATGTATGTATTTAATTTTCTACAGAAATGGTTTGCAATTGTCTTTCCCTGTTGCTACATTTTTCATGATGGAGAAAGCTCGTGCCTTTGTATTTGTGGGACATTTCAGATTCTTGGGGTGACTGACAGCACCGCAATCTTGGATGATTCAGAAAGGATTTTTAGTCTCTTTAATGTATTATTTTAATAAGTAATGTTAGGGCAGATCATTTCTCCAGTTTAATTGCTTTTTTGTGACATTACACTGAATTCTTGTAGTTTATATTATAAATCTGACTTGGTTGGAAGGGTGACTTGCATGGCCAGAGGGAAGAGAAATAACTTTTTTGTCTAAAATTATTCCTTGCATTGACTCATCTTTTCAGATCCTTCAACACAGTCTTGTCTTTACCGGGAATTTGGCATGAATGAAACTATTGACTTGGGTCAAGAACTCTTTCGTTTTCTAATTTTGGTTTTGCCAAGGAAGAAATACAAGCTCAGCATCTAGCAAAAGGGTCATAATCTTTTTTAGCTCACAAAGCTTCTGGGTATTTGATGAAATATGTTTTGATCCAAGACCTTTGAGTTGGGACTGTGTAAGAAATTTGTTGATGAAATTGTCTAAGGGAAAGGGGGTGAGGTTACCTGGGTTGGGGGTAGAGAGCCATCAGAATGAGAAGTACTTTGTATTCTCTTTTAGAGGAGAAGGTAAAGGGAGAAAGTTTAAGATTGTCTTTGCCATCTCTCTGGGTAATGAATTTCAGAATGCTGCAGCTGGCCTGTGGATCAGTCATGTTCTGAACAACCAGAAATCCAACAGAAGCATTCTTAGGACTGCCAGTATACTTCTTGCACTATCCAGATCTATTTATCTATACTAGTTCAGGAAGTAGGTCTTTGATGACTCCCATGGGCCTCTTTTTGTGAAAGAACACTCAGGAAGGGAAGATTAATGGGATAAATTACAACACAAGTTGCAGCACTTGAACTTGGGGCTGCAATTACTACTCACCCTCTCCCCCATCTACTAGCCATTCTTTCCTCACCCCCAGTGGCCACCTCTGTGGGTCTTATTGTCTTTACTTGGTACCATGATCCAATGATCCTAACATTTATTCCTGAGAGGTCTGAGCCATTGGAAATTATGCCCTTCTGAGGTTGGGATCATCATGTCACCACACTTGCCCATCCATGGTCATAATTGGATAAGAGAGCATCAAAAGTCACCTAATTGCATCAACTGGGTAACACATGTTCCAGAAGAACTAAATACCAGTATGCAAGAACTAGTTCCAAGGTGCCATGAGCCTGAAGAAAAGTGGACAGACCCAGGATTTCACAGAGTAAAATTTAGAAGTATGATCCAGGTAGCAAGACCAATGGATCCTCACAGTTTGGGTCAGAGGAAGAAGGCTCACAGCCAAAATGTACCTGGTTTATCTCAAGCTAACTAACATCAAACACAGCAGGCATTTTCCTGGGTCTGAGGGCAGCAAGATCTGGTATAAAGCTCTACATATCTCTCTAATAGTTTTGTTTATCTATAGTATGATGGGAAACCATGTGAGGAAAATAGACCAGATCACTCAGGGTTACTTGAATTACAACTCAAGAAGACTGGAGTCAGGTCTAACTGGATGCCTATACCAGCATGCCTCCTTTCTTCCATTGTATAAAAGCAGCTTTAGTTCCTTTGATCATCAGCATCAATTACTCTTGCCATGTAAATACTCTTCTTGTCTGCTGGTTCCAGGGCACTAAAAGTCCGAAGTGTTCTGGTGATAACCATAGTCTATAGTTCCAAGGCACTCTACATTCCATAGCAAAAGTGCACCCTCCTTGAGGACCATGACCGCCAACCCTGCAAAACTCGAGAGTTGTTGGAACTGGAAGCACAAAGCCCTGCAGTGTTAAGTGGGGCTACTCTTGCTTCTGTGCTTTGTTCTGTGGATTCATATATTTTTCATACTGGGAGCACAGCACCAAGTAGAAGTCTCTGATTTAATATATAAATTATGTCCTGAAGGCTATCACCTCCTTTGTTCAGAGTGTTGCTTTTACACTGGCTCTTCAGTTACCCCTTACAAAGGTCATTCCAGCATTCTATGAGGCTGGTTGTCTTTAGGTAACATGGTATTAGATAACTGGTGGATTCCACAGTTGTAGAATCACTCCCACCTCTCCTTATAAAATAAGACCCCTGGTGTATCATTCAGCTTTATGAAACTACGATGAAAGACTTGTGACAGCTGACTTACAAATAGAAAAGTGTTATTTCACAGTTTTGGCAGTTCAAAGTCCAAGATCAGGTGGGCCTCATGATTTGGTTTCTGATGAGGGTAGTAGATAGTAGGACATCATGGTGAAAGCATGTGTAGGGACTCGTAGTCACATCTAGAATAAGAATAGAAAGAAAGAGAATGGGTGGGGATAGGCTTGATCCTTTAATTTAATGTAATTTAATTTTTCTTCTAATCCTATTTTATTGGTACATTTTAGATATATATGATAATCATATTCATCGTAGAGAATCTGTACCTGTACATGATATAACTTGTTTTTTTTCCCTTCCCCTACCCTCCCTTCAACCCCTCCTTCCCTTTCCATTTACAATAGCTTTGTTTCCATGTTTTCCTTTTCACACTTTTTTTTACTTTTCTCATCTTTACTTTCTCCTTTTCCTCTTCCTTGTTCTCTTCCCCATTTGAACATTTTCTTCCTATTTCACAATTATACATTTTAGTCCTTATTTACACTTTCAGTTTCTCACACCAGAAAAATAATGCAGTATTTACACACATGTCCAATTTATTTCACTTAAGAGTAAGGACTCAAGGTGCTTCCATTTTCCTAGAAATGTCTTAAGCATATCCTTCTTTATGGCAGAGTAATACGCTATTGTATAAAAAATTTACATCTTCTTTACCCATTCACCAGTTGATGGGCACTTGGGTTATTTCCAAGATTTGGCTATTACAAGATGTGATACAATAAACATAGGTGTGCTGGCTAAAGGTTCCATTTGACCTAGTCATTCCCTCCTGGGTACTTCCCAAAAGGATTAAAAGCATCATACGATAACAGTCTTTTTATAACCATCTTTTCAAAATCATTCAAGAGGTTGTATGGGAATTGCCAAGGGGTCCCACACAAACTATCTCATGCCCCTAATAGTGCACTCCCACTTGGCCCAACTTTCCAAAGTTTCTACCACCTTCCAACAGTGCCAGCCTGGAAACCAAACGTTTAATAACTATGCCCTTTAGGGGAGATTCAGACAATATTCGAACAGTAACACCTGGTCAAGTGTTAATGCATGGGATTCTTTAATTATGAATCAGGCCTTCCATAATGCCTGGATAGGAATGTCACTTGAGGCTCTACAGACAGGAAAGACAAACTTATACCTGGAATAGATATTCACCCTGTAAGGGCAAAATGATGACCCTTCCAGAATTGAAAAGCCTAGTGTTGTTGAGTTGAAATCAAGTGATCAGAACATAGTGCTATGTGCCCTATCTGAAGGCAGTCTCTGTGGATAAAAGGTTGGACAATCAGAGGCAGTATTAGCAAGATCAGCCCCAGTAAGTGGGGGGTCCATGTTGTTGGCCTAGATGCATATGCCCATTGTGCCAGCTCTGGACTAGATAATGAGAAAAGTTCACTTCGGCTAACATCAACAGGCCAAGTCATTTTGTCTTTGTTATTTGGTACCTCTTCTGTGTTGGATGCTTTCTGGTGGATATTTACATATGATGCAAACATTTTCTTAATTCACACTCACCCCAAAGCTCCCTCCACTAGCCTCTATCCCAGAACCCCTTGTGTTTGATCTAGTCTTTCCTCTTACACCATTGATGAGATGGCTAGACTATAAGTAACTGGATATTAATCTCTATCCTCACCTTAGATCCTTCTTTCACACAAACTGGATGAACAGATGTGGTACTTTAGTTCCACCTATTAGGAAGATTTTCCTTCTCACTATCTTTCAGGGGAACTCCTGAATGTAGCTATCATTTGTTCTCAGCTTGCATTCACATGCTGAACAGATCCAACTATAAGCCAAGCAACAACCTTATTCTTCTCCTTCATCTATTTAGATGAGAAACCTCCCTTATATGACTATCAGTGTAAACTGGAAGTAATTTATATAGGTTATATGGGGGTCTAGGCTACATGTTCATGTAACTTGTGCCCTCAGGTTTTGCTTGAATTTCATTTTGTATACACTATTTCCATGGACTGATGGGCTGATGCTAGGCCTGTGTGTGACTTTATAACTTGGTGGGCTAGAAAAAACTCAGCTCATCCTGGGTAACTCCAGCGGTATCATTGCTTGGTTCCCATGGTCAAGTGTTTTGTTTCTATCAGGACCAAGATCTATTTCTCAAAAGGCATCTCTTTTATTGCTGTCAATGGCAGGCTCTTTCTCTAGACTACTAGCACCTACTTTGTTTTGTTTGTTTGTTTCCCATTAGAATTTTCCATAAACTCTATGCTGTATATTTTCCCACCTCTGACCATATAACACCAACTGGTACACTGGGTTGTATGGTCTAAGTGGCAAGATTGCTTGTACCATACCTGGACTTGCTACAGATTCCTTTTCTGCTCTGGACCCTACTCAGAGCTGGCAGCTCTTCATGATATCTGGCGTATAAGCCAGAAGAATAGTCCTAGGAGTAGAATGTGCTGCTTCCAAAACCCAAGAAACTTATGATGTGCTGTATGTCCTTGTCTGTGATAGGATATGTAAGCTGCAGCACTGTTTTTCTTTTCTTTTTTTTTTTAACTTTGGAAGGAGTACCTCAGCATGTCCCTGACCACTGAATCTTCCACTGAAATATTTTATTTATTTATTTATTTTTTATTTTAAAGATAGTAATATCTAACAAAACAAAACAGAACAAAGCCAATCAAAACAATGCAGCAAAATTGGTACAGAACTTCAAAGCAGGATACTAGGAAAACAACAGTAGCTACCATAGTATATCTTGTTATTTTCACAATAGTTGTCCATTCCATCAGGTATAGCAAAATCAAACCAAAAACAAAACAGAATATTGAATAAAGCAAAACAATTAATCAGAACAAAACAAAGCAGTGAGAACAATATTGGACTTCAAAGACGAGATAGAAGGAAATCCCCCATATTTGCTATATCACATACTATCATCCTCCCAAGAGATGCTCAGACCACCAGCCCCAGGCCCGAAAAGTCAACCAAACAATACAAGTATTTAGTTGCTTTATGTACCTTAGTTGCTATCAACTCAGCCTGTCCTCTGAACTAGACAGTTGCTTTGGGGGCAGGGGGTGGAGGAACCACTCAGTATTTGATTTTCAGCCTGGGCGCCAGCAGGCTCACAGGAGGTACTGTCTGAATTTTGTCTCCCTGGAACCCACATGGCTTGCGCGGCTTACCAGAGAGGCTGGGTAGTTGATTTCTTGGTGGCTTCTTCCAGTCTCAGCATGGCTGATTCTTGGGAAGTGCTGGCTTTTTCCTCTCTGGAACCTGTGCAGCTTGCACAGCTTACCAGAAAGGCTGGCTAGTTGATTTCTTGGTGGTTTCTCCCAGTCCCAGCATAGCCAATTCTCAGAAGGCACTGGCTTTTCCCTCCCTGGAACCTGCATAGCTTGTGTGGCTTACCAGAAAGGCTGGATAGTTGATTTCTTGGTGGCTTCTTCCAGTCTCAGCATGGCTGATTCTTGGGAGGCGCTGGCTTTTTCCTCTCTGGAACCTGTGCAACTTGCACAGCTTACCAGAAAGGCTGGCTAATTGATTTTTTGGTGGCTTCTCCAAGTCCCAGCATGGCTGATTGCCAGGAGGTACTGGATTTTCCCTCCCTGGAACCCACACAGCTTGTGTGGCTTACCAGAAAGGCTGGCTAGTTGATTTCTTGGTGGTGTCTCCAAGTCCCAACATGGCTGATTCTTGGGAGACATTTGTTTTTCCCTCCCCGGAACCCACACAGCTTGCTTACTGAAATATTTTACCAGATTACCATCAGGAAAATCTTCAGTAGTTCATCTACAACTTTGTGCCAGGGACTACCTGTCTCTTTCTATAAGCCAGGACAATGTCTTCTTCACCTGCTGGAGAGTTAATGACTGAACTCCAACTCCACATCTTACTGCCTACATACTCAGACCACTCCCAGTACTACTTGTACAGTTTATATCTGCCAAGAAGTAGATGCCACAACAGGACTAGACGTGTAAGAGATTTAGGGGCAATACTTATGAGAGAAATTGGTAGGGAACTAGGGGAGGCTGGAGACCTCAAAGCAGATCTTACCCTGGGTGATGGAGAGAGAAAAGGGAGAAAGGAAGAAAAGGAGGCAGAACGGAAACATCCTGGACTGAAGTCCAGTTGTAAAAGAACTCAACAAGGCTGACAGGGAGTTCTGATTCCAGAGTTGCCATTGGAGGAGTCCTGCATTATTGGCTGAGAGTGGGCTGTGGGAAACACCTTATTATCAACACAGTGTTGAGGCCAATGGTCACATACAGTCCTAGCAGTAGATATGAAAAGTATGTTTTCATGGCTACCACAAAGTCTTTGATTCCTTTCACAGGAAAAAAATACTAATACATGCATAAACATGTCCTGTATGATTTCATAGTGTTCATATATCCCCCTCAAATCCATTCATGACTCCTGGGGCTAGTTAAGAATGCCCATTTTCAAAGTTTATTGCTGATCTCATTTAGCAAGAATAGAGTGCTGTGAGATTTTATCTGAAAACTCTACATGTTTTCAAAGATCACTATAAATTCTTGCTATGGTATATGTCCCTCCAATGTTCATATTGGGACTTAGAATCCAAGATGATAGTATAGGAAGATAGGAACATTTAGGAAGTAACTAGGTAATGAGGACTCTTCCCTTATGAACAGGACTGATGTCCTTAAATAAGAGGCTTCACATGTATTAGTCTTCTTTTGCTCTTCTGCCTTTTGCTATGTTAGGACATAACAACAAAGCATCATATCTGAAGCAAAGAGCAAGCTCTTACCAGACACTGAATGTACTGGTGCCTTGATCTTAGGCTTCCAGATTCCAAAGCTATGAAAAATAAATTTATGTAGCTTATAAATTATCCAGTCTGCGGTGCTTTGTTATAGCAATAGGAATGGACTAAGGTGATTCCTTAAAATAACTGATAGCCCCTTCATTAAGGGGGTTTATCTACACTTAACATAATGTACAATACTGTATTTATAAATTGTAGATATTCTTAATATATTGAATGAGTATTAAATAGGAACTTTAGCCAAAATACTCCCAATTTAGAAATAGTGTCCAGAGCAGTGGCACAAGCCTATAATCCCAACACTACGAAGGCTGAGGCAGGAGTATCACTGTGAGTTTCAGGCCAGCCTGAGCTACATAGTTAGCTCAAGGTCAACCTGAATTACATAGTTAGACCCTATTTCAAAAAACTAAAAAAAAATTAGAGACAGTTTTAGTATTAAGATTACTTTTGACCTTGAAGCCCTCTCTTGCCTTGTTTAAAACAGCAGAAATTTGATAAAAACAATCAATTGCAGAAATCTCAGATCCTTATTCTAATAAAGAAGATGCCCAATTTCTGTAATCGAATATGATGGTTTAAAAATGTCCTTCCTCTTTGATAATTAGTTCAGTTGAGCCATTGCACTGAAATACATTTCCAAAGCCATGCAAAGAATGACTTTGTGTAACTCATTTATTTCTTATGCTTTAGATTCTCCTACTGTATTTAATGATCACAGATTTACAGTTTTTAAATAATTTAAATTGGGATAAAATATTGTCTTAGTTTTTTGTTGTTGTTGTTGGTAAGACAAAATACTTGACTCCCAAAATAAAGGAGCAAAAGGTTTATTTAGCTCATAGTTTGTGGAGGTATCAGTCTATACGTAGCTGGCTTCAAGGTAGGATGGTGTGGCTGAGGGGCAACCATTTATAGGGGCTGCAAGCCATAAGGAAAAAAGGGCAAAAAGGAAGAGCACACCTCCTTCCCTCCCTTATATTGTGTGTCATCTACCCGCCCCTAGGTGGGTGCAGCTCTCACTTTGCCAATTCTAGCACTAGACAATGAACCAATCACAAACTCTAGATTCAGCCATCTTTGAAAGGCCCACCCCCCCATGACTACCTGAGGCTTTGGAGGGACACCCAGACACAAACCATAGCAAATATATATACTTCCAAGGGCACAATTAATAAGGAAACAGCTTAAGACATTTTTATACACACTTAAGTAGCACAACTGACCTAATCAAGTGAAATTACTGACTCATAGGATGTACATATGTTTGGTGTAGTTAAATACTGCCAAATACTTCAGCAATATGGCCAAATCATCTTTTATTTCTACCAGCAAGATGTAAAAGTTCTAGCTGTTCTTTAAATTATCCTCACAGATTCTAATAACTGTAAATTTTTACATTTTAGCCATTTGGGATGGGACTCCTCACTTTTAAGTGAGACTAGCTGAGCTACTGACAATCAGCACAAAAGCAAGTCAGTGCTGCCTCTTAGCCTGGGATGGTTTTATACTACCAGATAGCACAGGATTATGATATAGATTCATTTTCTTGACTATATGTTCAGGTATTCTTAGTTCATTGGAAGGGAGCTTATAGAAATAACAAAATAGTTTTTTAATTACAAAAGCCTTTAGTAAAGCCACAGGATGTAATTCCTACAAACTAAAAGTTGGGTCTATGGCCAAAATTGAAGTGGTGCAAGGAAAGAAATAGCCACTTTGGGGATCAGAAAAGTGGTCATAACCAGAGGAAGGAAGGGTTCATATATTAATTTCTGTAAATAACTGGCCATCCTTACTTAAATATGTATAACTTCTTTCCAATGGCATTAAGAGTATTAATAATTTCTTTACTAAATTACTTAGATTTTGTTAAGTCAGAGAAATACAAATGTTTATATATAAAAGTTCTGCTGAGATTGAGCTTTTACTGGTGAAAAGAGAAGGACATGGAAGCCATTAATGATTGTAACTAAATAGTTTCCTTTCTGCATTCAGACCTAAGAGCAGGAAACATATTTGACCTATTAATCCGTAAATCAAATTTGAAGATGAGAAATATATACCCAGTATTTTTTTTATTTAAGAGAAACAAAAAGACACATATAAGAAAGACAAAAAGCAAAAGAGAGAAACCAACAACTAGAGTAAATGCACATTACAGGTTTACAAAACAGGATGATAGAAATTTGACAATGGTTGCAATATTGCGTCTTGTTATCTTCAAAATGGTTGTTTACATTAACAGATATAGACATGTAAAGTTGATCTAATCATATGAGTATTAACTGTTCTTTCTCAATAACTAATACATTCAGCAGTATGTTTTAGTCATCTTACATATACATATATACAGACTTATATCTTTTCCTTTTCCCTTCACTCTTTCCCACTTTTCGCTTCCTAATTACTTTTGCTCTTTGAGCTGTTTTTCACCCTTACATAGTATTTATTATAGATTTTGGATCATATATACCTTTTCAGTTTCTTACACTAGGGAGACAATATGGTATTTGCACATGTGGGTTTGATTTATCTCACTTATGAATATGGTGTCAAGTAGTGTCCATTTACTTATAAAAGTCTCAATGCAATCTTTCTTAATAGCTGAGTAGTACTCCATTGTATAAAAATACCACATCATTTTTATCCATCCCTTGATTGATGGGCACTTGGGTTGTTTCCAAGATCTGGCTATTACAGATTGGGTTGCTATAAGCATGGGTGCACAGATATCACTGTGGTATGATGTTTTCAATTCTTCTGGGAAAATGCCCAGAAGTGGGATAGCTGGGTAGAATGGGATCTCTAATCCTAGCTTCTTGAGGAATCTCCACACTGACTTCCACAGTGGTTGCACCAGTCTACACTCCCACGAACAGTGGAGAAGAGTTCTTTTTTCCCCACAGCCCCTCCAGCATTTGTTGTTGTTTGATTTTTCAATCTTGGTCATTCTTTCCGGATTGAGATGCAATCTCAGTGTTGTCTTAATTTGCATTTCCTGAATGACCATTGATGTTCCACATTTTTTCATATATTTATTTGACATTTGTATTTCTTTCTCTGAGAAGTGTGTATTTCATCTCAGATGCCCATTTTTGGATTCTGTCCTTGAATTTTAGGGGCCTGATTTCTTTTAATTCTTTATTTGTTTTAGATAGAAGTCCTTTGTCTGGTGGACAATTGGCTAAGATATTTTCCCAGTTCGTGGGTTTTCTTTTCACTCTGTTGGAGATTTCCTTTGACATGCAAAAACTTTTTAGTAAGATGAGGTCCCAATTGTTCATTCTGGAAAGTGTTTCTCATGCAATTTGATTTTTGTTCATGAACTGTCTGCCTACTCCTAAGTCATCAGGATTTTTACCCACTCTGTCTTCTAGTAAGCTTAGTTCCTCTGTTTTAATATTCAGATCTTTGATACATTTTGACTTTATTTTAGTGCATGGTGATAGACATGAATCTAGTTTTAGTTTACAGCATATAGAAAACCAGTTTTTCCAGCACCATTTGTTAAAGAGGCCGTCTTTCTTCCAATGTGCATGTTTGGCCCCTTTGTCAAAGATAAGGTGGCTAAGTGTGTTTGTAGTTGTGGCTGTATCTTCTAGTCTATTCCATTGCTCTTCAGGTCTGTTTTGATTCCAGTACCATGCTGATTTTATCACAGTAGTTTTGTAGTATAGTTTCAAGGCAGGGATTGTGATGCCTCCTGCCTTACCTTTGTTGCCCAGAATTGCCTTAGATATTTTAGGTTTTTTCTGGTTCCAGATGAATTTCAGGAATGCTTTCTCTAGTTCTGTGAGGTAGGCAAGTGGTATTTTTATTGAGATTGCATTAAATCTGTATAATTTTGGGAGAATGGCCATTTTCACAATGTTTGTCCTTCCTCTCCATGAACAGGGAATATCTTTCCATTTTCTGAAATCTTCTTCAATTTCCTTCTTTAGAGTAAAGTAATTTTCACTGTATAGATCTTTTACTTCCTTTGTTAGATTGATTCCTAAGTATTTCATTTTTTTGGATGTTATACTGAAGGGTGTGGTACCTCTTGTTTCTCTCTCAGTGACTTTGTTGTTTGTGTACAGGAATGCTACTGATTTTTGAGTGTTCACCTTGTATCCAGCAACCTTACTGAATTTGGTTATTACTTCTAGAAGTCTTCAAACGGATTTTTAGGGGTCTTCTATGTAGAGTATCATATCGTCTGCAAATAATGATGAATTCACTTCTTCCTTTCCTATCCTTATTCCCTTTATTTCTTTCTCTTGTCTAATTGCTCTGGCTAGTATTCCCAGAACTATATTGAATAGGAGTGGTGATAATGGACATCCTTGTCTTATTCCTGATTTTAGGTTGAAAGTTTTCAGTTTTTGTTCATTTAGTAAGATGTTGGCTGTTGGTTTATGATATATGGCTTTTATCAGGTTGAGGTAGAGACCATTTATTATGATTTTCTGTGGGGTTTTTATCATGAATGGGTGTTGGATTTTGTCAAAAGCTTTTTCTGCATCTATTGAGATGATTATGTGGTTCTTGTCCTTGGCCCTGTTGATATGGTGTATTACATTTATTGATTTGCATATGTTGAACCATTTCTGGGATGAATCCCACTTGATCATGGTGTGTAATCTTCCTGATAACTTTCTGTATTCCATTTGCCAGTATTTTATTGATGATTTTTGCATCTATGTTCATTACAGAAATTGGCCTGTAATTTTCTTTTTTGGTTGGGTCTTTCTCTGGTTTTGGTATTAGGGTAATACTTCTTTCCAGGATTGAGTCAGGGAAGCTTACTTCCCTTTAAATGTCATTGAAGAGTTTGAGGAGTGTTGGCATTAAGTCTTCCCTAAATTTTTTGTAGAATTCAGTGGTGAATCCATCTGGGCCCGGGCTTTTCTTTGTTGGTAGGGTCCTAGTTACATTTTCAATTTCATTAGCTGAAATTGGGTTAACCAACAGCTTTACAGCTTCTTGATTCAGCTTTGGTAATTCATAGGTTTCTAGGAATCTGTCCATTTCTTCTGTGTTGTTGAATCTGTGTGAGTAAAGGTTTTCAAAGTAGGTGTTGATGATCTTCTGTATTTCTACAGGGTCTGTCATGATTTTCCCCTTTTCATCTCTTATTGCATGAATCTGAGTTTTTTCTTTCCTCTTTTTGAGAAGGTTGGCTACGGGTTTATCAATTTTATTTACTATTTCAAAGAACAAACACTTCGATTCATTAATTCTTTGTATTGTTTTCTTAGTTTCAATTACATTAGTTTCTGCTCTAATCTTAATAATTTCCTCCCTTCTTTGGGCTTTGGACTTGACTTGCTCTTCTTTTTCTAGAAGTTTGAGGTGCAGCATTAGGTTGTTTATGTGTGTTCTTTCCATTTTTCTGATGTGGGAGTTTACTGCTATAAATTTCCCTCTGAGGACTGCTTTCATCGTGTCCCACAGGTTCCAGTAATTTGTATTTGCATTTTCATTCAATTGTAAATATTGTTTAATTTCTTCCTTAACTTCTTCTGTGATCCATTGGTTATTTTTTGGTTTTTTTTCAGCACCAGGGATTGAACTCATAACCTTGAGCCTGTCAGACAGGCGCTTAAGTCACTGAGCCAAACTCCTGGCCCTGGTTTTTTTGAGGCAGGGTCGCACTGTATAGCTCAGGCTGGCCTTGCGCTCACGTTGCAGCTCAAGCCAGCCTCGAACTCACAACGCTCCTCCTACCTCAGCCTCCCAAGTGCTGGGATTCAAGGCATGCGCCACCACGCCCGGCTCCCATTGGTTATTTAGGAGAGTATTATTTAATTTCCATTTGTTTATGTGGTTATTGTAGGTTTTTTTGTTATTCATTTCCAATTTTACTACACTATGGTCAGATAATATACATGGAATTATTTCAGTTCCTTTGCATTTGCTTAAGCATGTTTTGTGGACCAGTATATGATCTATTTTAGAGAATGACCCATGTGCAGCTGAGGAGAATGTGTATTCTGATGTTGATGGGTGGAATATTCGGTACACATCTACTAGGTCCATTTGTTCACAAGTTTGATTCAGTTCTGTTATTTCTTTGCTGATTTTTTGTTTGGTTGATCTGTCTCTTGGTGACAGTGGGGTGTTAAGGTCCCCTGTTATAACTGTATTATTGTTTATTTGGTTTCTCATGTCTATTAAGAATTGTCTTACATAGTTGGGTGCTCCCATATTCGGTGCATATATATTTATGATTGTAATCTCTTCCTCTTGAAGTTTTCCCCTAACAAGTATGTAGTGACCTTCATTATCTCTTTTGATCATTTTTGGTTTGAAGTTCACATTGTCTGCAAACATAATAGCTACCCCTGCTTTTTTCTGGGTTCCTGTTGCATGGAGTATTGTTTTCCTTCCTTTGATTTTTAGTCTGTGAATTTCCTTTTGAGTGAAATGTGTTTCTTGTACATAGCATATTGTTGGATTTTGTTTCTTAATCCACTCTGCTAGTCTATTTCTTTTTATTGGTGAGTTGAGACCATTTACATTGATTGATATAACTGATATGTACTGGTTCATCCCTGTCATGATATCTTTCTGTTGTTGGTTTTCTACATTTTCTGTTTAATTATTTGCCCTGCTTAGTGGTTTCCTTTGGTTGTTGTTCTTAAGATTGTAGCTATCTTTGTCTCTTTCTAGAGTGTCTTTTAGTACTCTTTGCAGTGTTGGTTTGGTGGCCATACATTTCTTCAGTTGTTCTTTGTCATGAAAGTCTTATTTCTCCATCAATTTTTAAGGATAATTTTGCAGGGTACATCAATCTGGGTTGAAAGTTATTTTCTTTCAGGATTTGAAATACTTCACTCCAAGCTCTTCTTAACTTAAAGGTTTGTGTTGAGAAGTCTGCCGTGTTTCTGATAGGCTTTCCTTCATAGGTGATCTGTTTCTTTTCTCTGACAGCTTTTAGTATTTTGTTCTTGTGCTGTATTTCTGTATTTTTTATTATTATATGTCTTGGTGAAGATTTATTTTGGTTATGGTTAATTGGGGTTCTGTATGCCTCAGTTACTTGTATTTCAGATTCTCTTCCCATGTTTGGAAAGTTTTCTGCTAATTATTTCTGTGAATACTCTTTACAGGTCATTAGCATTGACCTCTGCTTTTTCATTTATGTCTATTAATCTTATGTTATTTCTCTTGGCATCGTTGTACAGCTGTTGAATTGTTGTTTCTTGGTTCCTTACTATTTTTAAGAGATCTTTTCTTTCATGGCCATAAGCTTCCATGCTGTCTTTAAGGTCTGAGATTCTATCTTCAGCATCATTCAAGCAGTTTTTCACACTTTCCATGGAATTTTCATTTGCTGCATTTCCCTTTGAATCTGTTTCATGCATTCTGTTTGTGTCTTACATGGTTCATTCAAAGTTTCCATCATTTTCTTAAGTTCTTCTATTTTTTATCTTGCTCTTCTTTAGATACACAAAACATTTCTTTAATAATGATTGTCATTTTATTTCTTCGCAGAGAGATTATTTCTGATTTGAGTTTCTCTATAGCTTCATCAAGCTGTTTCTTTACTGCATTTGCTATCATTTCAGAAAGTTGAGTTGTGTGACTCCCAGTATCTTCCATTTCAGGGTCTCTTTGGTTTGTTCTCAGTGCGCTGGGGGATTGAGACTGCCTCTTGGTCTTTCATTTTGTCATTTTCTTCTGGGACCTGTGCGGCCCTGTGTCCTGCGAGGTTGACCGGGTGTTTCCCTTGTGGGTTGCACTGAGTCACAGACCGGGTAGAGATGGATCCTCTGTGCAGTTAGTGAGGGCACACTCCTGGAATGTTTTGCTGAAGGCTCCACCTTACCAGATGGGGGCCAAGACCTCCTGGACCCAGGTTGGTAGGTGGAGTGTATCCTAGAGTGTGGCGCCACCCGTACTCTGAGTCTGGCTGCAAGGAGTTCAGAGCCTCTGGAGTGCCAGGCAACCCTGGGCAAGTCCCAGGCCTACAGTGCTGGGCCCTTGCTCCTGGCTGGGTGGGCCCGCAACCTCTAGGATCCGCCATGTCTGCCACTCCACTGAACAATGGAGCTCACGCACACACTGTGCTCTGATGGGAAGAGCCCAAGTTCTCCAAGGCCCTGCAGTTATGCTGGCCAGTCCCTGATAAACAGCTCTGGGGTCTTGGTCTGGGCTGGGCTCAGTACTTCTGTATCCTGTGAGGCTGGCTGGGCATTCCCCTGGTGGGTTGTGCTGAGTCATGGGACCGGTTAGTGCTGGATCCTGTGCGCAGCTAGTGAGGGCGCACTCCTGGAGTGTGCTGGTGGAGCCTCTGCCTTACTAGGTGAGGCCCAAGACCTCCCAGACCCAGGCAGCTAGGCAGAGTGTACCCCGGAGTGGGACGCCACCCGGACCCTGAGTCTCGCTGCAAGGAGTTCAGAGCCTCTGGAGTGCCAGGCAAGTCTGGGCTAGTCCCAGGCCTACAGTGCCGGGGCCTTGCTCCTCTCCAGTATCTTCTTAATCCTTTCCTTTATCAAGTCTCACTCTATCAAACTTCCTTTGATTTGTCAATGAGGCTCTATTTCTAAAGGTACAAAAATAATTTAAAATGAACAAGCATTTATTAATTGCTTTCCTTGTACTAAGTATGAGGATAAAGGATCTTATATCTACTTTCATGTTTATACTTCTTACCAAGTACCTTGCTTAAATTCTCATCTCTGTAAAGCTAAGGTTATATTAACTGTTTTACTTTTTAAAATTAATTTTATTATTACATTCTTGATATATATAATGAATACATTTGTATCTGTATATAACATATCTTATTTCTTTTTTCCTGTTCTCCTCTCCTCCCTTCAACCCCTTTTCTCCTCCTTATTTACAAAACCTTTGTTTCCATTTTTTCCTTCAATTCTTTTCCTTTTCCTTTTCCCTTCCTTCCCTTCCCTCATCCTTTCCCTTGTTCCCCTTGCCATTTGAACATTTTCTTCTTTCTCTGTTTTAAATACTCTTAGAGAAAAATTGAGGCAAATTGGTGAAGTCAGCAATAACTTGCCTTTCTTTTTATATGCTTCATGATAATTTATTTTTGTTTTTTTGAGACAGGATCTTGATATGTAGTTCAGGTTGTCCTTGAATTTGCTATGTAGACCAGGCTGACCTCGAACTCATGGCACTCATGATGAGTGATGGGATTACAGATGTGCACCACCATGCCAGGTGGGCTTCAGGATAATTTCAAATTTCAAATGTTTACTTTTTTCTTTGACTTTTAAATTCAGATAACAAGTCCTGCCAGTTTTCTCTTGGCTCAAGTCTTCTACTTGGCACAAGTCTTCAACTCTGCTGCCCTAGTTCAGGGAACAAAACAGCTGTGATACTAGTTTCTCAAATAAATCTATATGACATCACCAGATGAATCTTGATGAAATACTGCTTCCATTATGACTCTCTCTTGTGTCAAGATACTTGATGGGCCTCCAAGACCTATGCATCTATTGTAAATTCTTCGCTGGTTAAAATTTCATCAGATATTTGTTTCTTAGTTTTAAAGCTGTGGAAATGTCATTTTATTTTTAATTTATCAACAGTTAAGTTCAAGAATTAACTCATAGCACCTATATATATATATATATATATATATATATCGTAGATATCTAAGAAATCACTGGATAAATCAGAATGTATCATATTAATGTACAACAAACAATTTTATAATATACTTGATTCAAAAGCTATCTTCACAGAGCACTACTGATGAATAAGTCCTATCAAGGACTTCGTACTGAATTTAGAATTCAAACCAAAATTCCTACCTTGTGCTCAAGGGTCAACATGGGATAACACTTACTAAGCTTTTCAAAATGGTCTCCTGCGTTTCTCTTCCTTGATCACTATACTCTGGCTGCATATACTGTACTTTCTTCTTCAAGTTCCTTGAAGAAGACAAGCCCCCTTTCACCTCAGAGCCAAATGTTCACTATTTTCTCCAGCTGCAATACTCTTTCCCTCCATTCTTCACTTAATTATATGGGAATCAAAAATTAAATACCTTAATTTCTTTTACTGACCATAGTTAAAGAAATGTAATTTTTACAAATATATTTAATGAAAAGCCTTGAGGGAAGATAATCTTATTAGCATAAGTTCTTTGAGAATTAATTCAAAGTATCATCCTAGTTGTTAAATTCTTAGCAAGATGAGGAAGAGAATTTCACATTGGAGAAATAGCCAGTTAGAGCAAAAGTGTTTTAAAGATGTACAATTTGTCCTTTGTTAATAGGATAAGACTCTCAGAAAGATGTTCCATGACAAGGTTGATATATACAAAAAAATGTCTAGTGTAACCTCTTCCACTCATAAAACATTTATTATAAGAACTTAGAGTTGTTTAGTCAAGTGAAAAATTGTTTTTGGAATAAGAAAGGGAATGGATTCACTTAAGCTATAAATGAACCTGCCATCCCTGCAGTGAATCTACAGCTGTAGAAGCATGTTATCACCTCAAACAAATCTGATCCAAATCCAATAAGAAGATCGGCTCCCCCAGTTATTCTCATCAGTCAGGACTCAGTTTTTTAATCCCTCTCTTTGAAAAAGCTTGCTCTTGGTACTATATTTAAAGCAACAACACTCAAATTTTGGAAAATGATTTGGTAAGATTACAAATGTCCAGGCCCTCCTTGTTTCATAAGCCAGAGATAATGTATTCTTAATATCTCTCCAAGTGATTCTGATACCCACCAAACTTTGAGAACTACTGATAAATATGTAGTTTTCTTTCATCCCTTTATTTTCTATTATAGCTGTGATATTAGTTTCTCAAATAAATCTATATGACATCACCAGATGAATCTTGATGAAATACTGCTTTCATTACATCTCTCATGTCAAGATGTTTATTTCCCATATACCACTTATCACAGTGTCTATTTTACATGTGATTGTCAGTCTCCCCCTACTAGACAATAAGCACCATTAAGGCAGGGATCATGTCTTTCCTGTTAATTGCTGTCTTTTTAAGGCTTAACACAGTGCCTGGCACAAAGCTGGGGCTCAAAAAATAGATGGTATGGCATGCATAGAACAAAAACAAATTTCAACATGGATTTGATCCATAGTTAATGCAACCAAAATTTGCTTTGTAACAGTGAATCACAAACTTTTTATTTTCCATCAGAATCTTTTGGAAGATAAAGTCAGAATGTAGTCTGTTGTTCTGGTTTAATTAGGGATGGGAGTTCCAGCATTCTGTTCATTTTGCCTCTGTTGAATCCATGAAAGCATTACAGGACTTTCTTCAAAGAGGAGTACCTGTACCAGCAGCATCAGTGAATGATGCAAAAAGAATAGTGGGTAAAACTCTGGCTACCCTAGCACAAATCAAGGTTGTAAAACCAAACATCACTGTATTCCACAGTATCGCATAGAGGCGCTATTTTTAATAATCAGATTCACTAAAGAATGTCCTTGATGAAGCAGACAATTGTCAGTATTACATTTCAACCCTTGAGTATACATGTTTTTAATATTCTTTGTGTTGAAATGAACATTTAGCCCTTTTACTGCACAATGAAGTTTAATCATTGCCTTGAAGGAATGCACTTGTACTTTCTTGAGTATACATGTTTTTAATATACATGTACCCTTGAGTATACATGTTTTTAATATTCTTTGTGTTGAAATGAGCATTTAGCCCTTTTACTGCACAATGAAGTTTAATCATTGCCTTGAAGGAATGCACTTGTACTTTCTTTGAGTTGTGCATTGAAAAAAATCACCTTGCTCATAGGACATCAGTATTACTTAAAAAATGATTGAGCAACTGTGGTCATTCAGATATGGACATCTGCAGACATTCATTTGAAAATGAATGAGATGAAGCTGTCACTTCAGGGAAAGCACAGACAGTATTTGTTGCCAAAGATAAAACTTGAGCTATCAGGTAAAAAAAGTAAACATGTCCCACACGAACAACACGGTTTGAGATCTTCATAATTTATAAGTGTAAAAAGCTTCCAAAGATAAAACATCTGATGGTATTTTAAGAATAATGTGAAAACTTCTTCCTTTGAGCAACCTTATCCTCAACAAAGATCAATAAACAGTGATCAGTCTTCTTAACCCTGTTTCCCTTTTGCTAGCTGGACCTCAAGCCCAACAATTGTTGAATACTTATGACTTGTTTCATATAAATATATCTTTCCATTAGGTTTTCTTAAGATAAAAGTTTAGTCACATTGACTTGATATTTGGACTTATTGGTATCTAAAATTTGGTTTAGCAAAGAGTAATTTACTCCTTTAAATATCATATTTACATACCAGCTCCTATGGAGAAATGGCTGAACCAAAGCATCAGTTGCTGGGTTCTACCAATGTCAGAAGACAAGCTCACTCTTTTTGTTTACACCAACTCTTCAACTCAGTATGTTTCTGGTGATACAGATTCTGAGTATCTTAGTTACTTTTTACTCATTGGCAAGACAGAATACCTGACACCCAAAATTAGGGATGGAAAGGTTCATTTCTTACAGTTCTGTGGGAGTTTCAGTCCATACTTAGTTGGCTCCAAGGCAGCATGGCGTGGCATGGCTGCCATTCATGGCTGCTGCCAAACTGCAAGGCGTGCTGGGGAAAGAGAGAGGGTGGAAAAGCAAGAGGGGAAGACCCGCCTCCCTTACACTGTATGTCGGTCCAACCCTGGGGGGTTGCAGCACTCACATCACCAATCCTAGCACTACACAACAAACCAATCACAAACACCAGACTCAGCCCCATCCAAAGTATATGAGGACTTGCGGGGACATAGTATCAACCAATACACTGAGAATATAATTTTTTTAGCTGGGTATAGTGGTGCATGGCTAAAATTCCAGCACTCAGGAGATTGAAGCAGGAGGAGTACCAAAATTTGAGATCAGGCTGGGCTACATAGTGAGTTCAAGGTCAGCCTGAACTACATAGGGACACCTTGTCTCAAAAAAATTTTATTATAATAGGTGAAAGAAAACATACGAAGCATTAGAAACAAATGAAGGAGCACTAATTCTTATTAAGCATTTGCTCTGAACCAAAGTTTGTGAACTGAGGTATACATATTCTTGAAACAGCTCCATGAGATGGTTATTATTAGTCCTATTTTACAGATGAGAGAGGAGGGTTAGATAGCTGTTATATAGCAGAAGAAGAAGGGAACCAAGGTCTCAAAGACTCCAAAGGCAAAACAATAGTTGGAAGATCAGAGTTATGCCAAGTACTTTATAGTGGTATTTTATGTTTGAGGGGATGAAAACACCTCCTATAAGTCTTTAGATTTGCCTTAGGCCAATGATTTTCAATGTGTTGTCCCTGGAGCAGCAGCATTAGCATCCTGGGAAATTGTTAGAAACAGAGATTATCAGGCCTCACTCCTGATCCAACGAATCAGAAGCTTAAAGGTGGAGTTCAGTATGGTGTGTTTCCAAGTCTTTCAGAGGATTCTGCTGCATCTTGAAGTTGGAGAACCACTAAAGTATGCCAACACAGTCTCACAAGCCAGTACAAAGGGCAGGGACCATTTCATCACCTGCTAAGTTGCCAGTCTATGAGGATACTAAAATATCCCAGAAATAGATCAGAAATATTATGTCAGATAACTTAGAACTCTTCTGTGGGGAAGGTAAATTGGTTTCACTCCTATTCCATGCAGGAAATAAATTTCTTGTTATGAAGTTAAACATGTGACAGGAAAATATTTGTTATTTCTAATATTCTGCCACCTTCTATAGAAGGCTGACCCTAGTAACCAGAAGCGTGTTTATTGCTAAGCACACACACTTTCATATTTGTTAATGGCCCATTACCTCTCTGCCCTGTCTTTGATACCCAAAGGATGAATAGCACAGCACCCCCCAAATCTAATTCATGGGTTATCATAGGTCAGATTCTCTAGATGTAGAGCCCGAGATAGTGATTCCAATGCATGTGATTTATTGAGAAAGCATTCTCAGAAGGGAAGCAGAGTAGAGTAGCAAGGGAAAGCCAAGCAAGGATGTGGTCTTAAATGGATACTAACTTCAGCCTGATCCCACCCATGGGTAGCTACCAAGCATAAATTTTACGATAGAACTAATTCTACTTAAAGCAAAGGGAGCCGAGCTTTTGTATTCCTGTATTGGTTACTTACTGACTGGGCTGCTGATGGCAGGGTGGGAATGAGTTTGGCCTCCTGGGCTAAGAGTAATTCCTACTGGTAGAGAGCAGCACTTCAGAGAATGGGGCAACTGTGAGCCATTAACAGCTCTCCTGATGGAGCTGGGGAATAGGTAAACCCAGGTAAAAGGGATCTGGATGGGACACCACCACCATTTACCACATGGATGTTTAGGGCTCTCTGTTCACACTTATGGATATCAGTGTCCATCCTTGTCACAGGTGTGAACTCTCATCTCTAATCTTTGGCCTCACAAAACCATAGTCCTGGACCAGCCAATTTCCCATTCCCCAACCAGCCTGTGGGTAAATCAAATCAAGCAGCCATATTAGAAGCAGCCATATTAGATAGTTGGCAGAGGAGCAGCAACCCCATGACTTATCCCACCCAATTAAATATATTTCTATGTTAGGAACCTACCTATTTCTTACTTTTTTTCTTGTTTAAAATAAAGGAATTGACTGGATTATTTTAAAACTCTGTTCCCAGTTTTAAAATTTATTTGCCTAATGATTTTGTTCCGGAAGGTAGTTATGCTCGCATTTCCTCTGGGAATGAGCTTCACAACACTGATTAGAAACTTAAGTCTCATGTCATTAATGTAAGTCAGTTGATGACAGAAAAGTTTTACCATTTTAGCCCATGATCAGGTATTCACTGCCATTTGATTTGGCCATGCTTTGCTTTGCTTTGCTTTCTTTCTTTCTTTCTTTCTTTTTTTCTTCTTTTCTTCCTTTCTTTCTTCTTTCTTTTCTTTTATGTAATACTGGGAATTGAACCTAGGGTCTTTGCACTGAGTTACATTTCCAGCCCATTTTAAAGTTTTAAAATTTTTAGAGTCTCAATAAGTCACTAAGTTGCCCAGGCTGGTATCCAACTTGAGATTTTCCTGCATCAGTCTCCCAGAGTGTTGACTATGGTTCATTTAGCAATAATTGATAATATTTTTCCTGCCTAATGATTAAGAGAAAATTTCTTTGTAATATTTAAGAAACTGTGGAGTTGATTCTCAAGTTCCTGTTTCAATAATCCTTGCATGTGTTTGCCACAAAATAGGAAAACAACATCATTTCTAGTATTAGGTTTTAAGGAATCGAGCAGAAACTGAGATAAGACATCACAACCATCACTAAATTGTCTCTATATGACTTACTGGCTTCAAGGGCAAGGTAATATTGTAAAAATTCCTGATGTAATATCGTAGATGGCAAAGCTCCCTACTAGATATTGGTCCTTTGTGTGAATTAAAACAAAACACCTATTCAGGCTTATGAAATGCTAAAAAAAAAAAGTGTCCCTTCTGAGTGAACAACTTACAAAAAAGGCATTCCTTCCACCTGGCTGGAAAGTCTATAAGGAAACACAAGATTTGGTAATTGAAGTGCAGACTGGATTCAAACTTTTGTCACATATTTCACCTCTTTCTTTTGTACAGGACACAACTTGCATGGCAGTATGTGGTATTCCTAGTTGTCAGAGCCTGATTAGTGAGACTTGACTGGCTTTCCATTATTCAGTATGAACCTTCATATTTGTCAAAAGACATAAATACTCCCAAATTGTTGAGTGAAACTATATTTTAAAGTGTGCCTCTTCTATGTCCAAATAAGATACTAATAAGAGTTCCCAAGATTAAAAGACCTAAAAAGGATGTGTTCTGTATACCTTCTCCATATAAATTCTTCACTAATTTTTATCACATGACAAGGCTTGTTTTGAAACTTTGGCAGTAGACCGAGGGGCCCTTGGCATTTCAACTGAGGTTCTAAGGTTATTTGCACAGGAAGGCTAACTTGTTACTGCCACCCTGATCCTCTATGCCAGTCTTCCTACGCAGCGATTTTAAAACAGCCAAATCACTAGCACAATATACATTAAAAATTTCTGACATCGAATTATTTTTCTAAAGTACCTGGAAATTCATCACCAAAAAATGAAAACCAATGAAGAATCTTCTCAAACATTGAAATCATTACAGTATAATCACCTGTGGTTTCTATTCCCAGTGTTACAGAGGAGAAAGCCTGGAAGAAAAGAATTCTTGGGCTAGTCATATTAATTAAATGGATAGAATTTCATACATACACAAGGACCCAAGGGTCGCCACTACTTTTTGTTAATCTAAGGATAACAGTAATTACATTAAAAAAAAAAGAATGAGTGAAGACAGTGTAAAAAGAAAGACATGATAAAAATAGCTTTGCAATAATTAAAGCCAAATGTTCCTCTGCTGTTTTTTTTCTTGTTCATATAAATAACATCTTCTTAAAAGGAAAAGTTTTAAAAGCAAATAAATTCCTGCTAGGTTGGTTTGAGAATGATGTCAAATTTTATTTACATAAAAAAGTAAACTTTGGGGCTTTTGGGGACCAAATGACTGTAATTTGGCAAGGAAATGATTATAAGTTCTTTCTGGTTGAAGGAAGAAAAATATACCATTCCTTTGGCTCAAAGAACAACCATGAAAATGAGAGCTCATAATCATGTGGGATCATTTGGTCCTTTCTATATAGGCAGCTTGAGGACAAGCATCTACAATCCACATGGAACCTTCTGGTTACATCATTCCTACAATCTATGCTTAAAATAAAAGATTCCACTAAACTCCACTCTCTTTCTTAAGTGCTTGCAATAAATTACCACATATGTGAAAGTCACCTTTGACATTTACTGGAAAAATTGATCTTTTCTGTAATGTCATGAGTCTCCCCCCTCCAAACAGAATATGTTTTATTGCACCTTTATTGCAAATCTAATTTGTAATTCATCTCTTTCTTACTTATTTAAGTCATAGTTGTCTGCAGGAGAAAATCTGTCAACTAGGAGGAAATATTCCACTAGTAGATTTAGAATATAAAGGAAATGGCATTATTTCGCTGTCTGTAAAACGTTATTTTTTAAAGTTTCCAACTTTAACATTTTAAATTATCATAATAATTCAACAGTACAAACTTGGTCACCCACAAGAGAAATCTAGCTTTAATTGCACTGTAAAGATTTGAAACTAAGAATTCTAATTATCTGAAAGAAAAACTGGCAGAAAAAGACTGACAAAATTGTGGCAAGTAATAGATTTATGGGACTATCTAGGGTGTGGTACGAGTAAATGCATGATAAGAACAGATGTGAAAAAAATAAATTGCACCTACTCAGAAACTGAACCTAAGGAAATGTTTTCTCTAGCAGTCTGCTTTCCTGGATAGGTGTCCATGGTACACGTGCAAGCAAATGCTTTATTGGATCTGCAACATTAAATCTTCATTACAGAGAAGATATGCATGCACTTGAAGGACTTCCTCTCTTCTCACAAATGATAGGGAAAAAACCTCCTTTTGGGGTGCAGTGGTAGCTGTTTGCTAACACTTCCTCATTGGCCTGCAAACTGTAACACATCTTTAAAATATATCGTTTGGCTTCCTCATTTGTCCTGGGGGACATGAGCATAGATCACAGATCTGACTCATTGGTGTTTACTTATAAATCAATATGACAGATCAATTTTAAGGTGGTAACCACAGATTAAATTTAATGACTTAGATATTATGCACTATAAACATAGTAGTTTGTGTCTAGTTGAAGCAAAAACATATGAAAATTAATATGACACCTAAATGTGACTCATGGATTGTGAATGAGAAAGAGAGAGAGACAGAGAGAGAGAAAGAGAGAGAGACAGAGACAGAGACAGAGAGAGAGAGAGAAGGAGGGAGAAAGAGAGACAGAATTTATTTTTTAATTTTTTTTATTTTTTAGAGACAGAATTTAAATCAAGTCAAGCACTGCATTACAGTTCCTTAGGACTTAAATTAAGGGCCTTAGGAAAATCTCACAGTGACAAAGCAGTATCATAAAGTTCACCCACACCATGTATTAGGAATGTGTTGCTGCCTAGATTTTCTTCTCCCTCCTCCATAAACTGACACATTCTGTTGCTGAAGAACACTGATTTCCTCTTGGCACATATCACAGCATCAAAACTTTGGCTTCTGGAGCTCAGGTGAGTAATCTGTCAGCAGGGACACCATGACAGCCTGGGATGACACAACAAAAAAAGAGAATGAAAGAAAAGGATAGGCTTTACCAACAGTCTGCTTTGGAACCTAAGGAAGAGGATCTAGGTCTCAGATTTGTAGTCCTACAGTTAAAATATGTTTCCCAAGGAAATTATAAGGGAATAGATCTGAACTGATATTTATTTCTTTTTGGTGAAGGAAAGACTTGAGGGATCAGGCAGATCCAAAAATGCACAAACATAGGGCTTACATAAGCCTCACTGCAGAGCTAGTGGGTTAGAGAGGTAAAATGTGATGTCACAGTGATTGCCATAGTTTGATTTTCAAGTGATAAGCTAAAACTCAGGTATTGGCTGCTTTTATAGAAACGCAATCACCCCTATTCCAGTTCTTCATGTTTACATAGTGGTTTGGTCACTTGCAACCTGGAGAAGTTTAAGATACATCAGATGTAGAGTAATAAAAGTGAACAATTTGGACAAATGAATATATGATAGCTGAATATTTGCCTTCTCGAAAGAGCATCAACTTTATAGCCAGTGGTATAGCTTCCCATTGGACTGTCAGTCACAAGTAGTAACTTTGCTTTTAAACTTCCCAACCTCGATAGCAGTGACAACAGTAATAATGTCACTAACAAAAATGGTGAACATATATTGAGAACTTATGAGGTATCAGATGCCTCATCATGTGTTAGACAGTCAAGAATTACTTGCCAGGCATTGTGCCAAGTACTTTGGTGAGCTAGAGAGAAATATTCATGCATTACCTCATTTAATGCTATAACCTTCTAAGGTTGCTCTGTTATTCTCATGTACATGAAGAAATCTACCCTTGAAACAACAGATAGTACATAAATGGGTTGGAACCCAATTTCTTGGACTTCACCCTTAAGAGGTAGTTTCACTACCTCTCAAATACTTGCTCTTATACATCAACCATGGTGTACAGGTGTATTTAGGCTATATAAGAAGGATAAATCTCATATTTCACAGGTCTTCATAGAAAATCTTTGTGAAACAGTTATAATGTGCCAGGCCTGTGCTGTGTGCTTTATATGCACCATACATACCTTTCATATCATTGCCTAGTGTGTAAAGCAGTAAGGGAAATAAAACACAGATGAAGAAAGTGAGATGTAGGAATTTTCTTGAGTGGTGATGGTAAGATGTAAATCTTCCCTGCCTACCCCTGGAACCTGATCGCTATGCTCAGATGACTTTAACCTCATCAGATCCTCCCAATGTTATGAAGTTGTTCCTATTTTATTTCCACTTATGAATAAATTTAGTGAAGTTAGGGAACTTGGCCAACATCAAAGAGCCGGCCAGAATTTTAACTTGATTTCCAAAGCCTGTGTTCTAAAACCAATATTCTATGTTGCTTTTTTGCTACAAAAAATGTATTGAACACATATTTAGGAAATGTTCTGGGTACTCTCCTTGATATAATACAGAACATTACAGACTAGATCATTGTTCTAATGAAGATTTTTTTTTCATTTTAGTGGGGGAACAGATGATAGAAAACCAAGTAAAAATTCCAGGTAGCAAATTTAGAAAAATAAAGATTTACAAGGGGTAAATGAAGCTAGAGAATCACTTGAGAGTGGGCAGCTTGGGAAGACCTTGCTAAATGAGTGACATTTAAGGTGAGGTCTCAACAACAAGAAGGAACTAGGAAGGACAAATTCTGGGATAAGAACATCTACTACATAAAAACATTTTAAGCTTTTTTGTGGGTTAGCGGGACCACATCTCAGGTTTTGCTTTGTTGTTCATACTCACTAGACATGTCAGTCTTATTTCAAATAAAATATTCAGAAAGTCAGCTTGGGGTAGGATCCAGATTTACTTAAAAAAATACAACAGCTAAATATGGATGTCAGGAAAATAACAAAATGTTTTCTCGCTGTAACTATGTTGTAGATAATGCATAGGACATACTTATACTAAAAATCATTATTCATTATAATTCCATTTTATCTTAACCTAGCTTAGAGAACAATAAAAGACTATAAATAGTGCACTATGAATTATATTTTCAATGATGTTATTTACTTACAGGCAATTCAGGTAGCAGTGCTTTGAAAAAAGTTTCTGAGGTTTTTTTTGTTTTTGTTTTTTGTTTGTTTTTGTTTTTATTTTTTGCAGAGAGTCCCTCTAGGTTATTTTAGGTTTGCACTAAAATGTACAGGCAGAAGAAAAAAATCTACTTTCCTTTTCGTAGTCCCACTTCCTCATTAATCATTGAAAAGTTACAAAAACAAGCTTTGCGGGGAGGAAAGGGTAGTTTTGTTTCTGTTTTTAAACAGAGATCGAAAGGCCCATGTGCTACAGAAAAAAAATGTGATTGCTAGAGTATTCTGAACAGTACTGCTGGAAATCACATGTTGAGAGAGTACATTTACTTTTGATTTAACGTTTCTGTACACTTTAGAAACAAGGTTTTCACTCTCCCTTATTTATATATATTCAATCAATCACTTTAGGCATCTCAGAACCAGAGGCCAAATTGTCTTTTCTTCCTTCTTCATCCTGATTTTTAAGTGAAATTATATGTGTAAAAATCACTCCCTAGAGTAGAGTAGTCCAATAGAACTTTCTGCAATGAGAAAAGTGTTCTGTCGTGGTGTCAAATAAGGTAGCCACTAGCCACAGTGAATACTGAGCACTTAATGTGAGTATTGCAGTTAGTGTGACTGAGGAATTGAATTTTGAACTTTATTAAGTTTTAATTTAAACTTAAATATCCATATGTGCCTAGAGGCTACTACTATATTGAATAAGGCAACTTATTGTTCTAGGAAAACCAGTAAGTATTGTCCCTTTAGAGTAGCCTCCAGAAATATATCACAGCAGTGCTGAGTGTGCCTAAAGTTCATTCTAACTGAGCAGTCCAAAAATAATTTCTTTACCTACAAGATAGGAATGTAATCTAGATGATCTCTAAGGTGTCATCCTACTTGAAAACGTTATACATCTATGAATTATGCAGGCTATGTGGGAAGCATTGAGCTACATGCATAGCCTTTTTTAATTAATTAATTAATTAATTAATTTTTATTTTGAGACAAGGCTCATACTGGGCTCAAACTTGTCCTTTTGCATCAGCCTCCCAGAGTGCTGGGATTATAGGCAAGTGCTGCCATCTTTGGATATTTTTTTTTCTTTTTAAAATATCTCCAATGCTTGGAAGAGTAGCAGGCACAGAGTAGATACCCAGTGTGTGGCTACTAAAATGAACTGACCTCAGTAAGTAGGGGATTCTAGTAACACAAAGATATTCTAAATAAAATATTATACCTTATAATGGTTGGCAAACAAGGGTGGCTGTAGTTCAGGCTGATCAATGGTAGTAAGAATTTTTATTAAAGTGGGTTTATTTGGAAGGAGATCAATTTTACTGCATTAAAATACTATAAATGCTACTATAAATGCTAATGAACAATAATGATCTATTCTGAATTTCCTGGACAAAAACAGGTGCAATATGAGTGAGTATTTTAGTTGAATAATCTTGGTTGCTTATTATTTTACAAAAAGCACAATGACCAAATTGGAACCACACAGAGAATTTCTTATCCTTGCATTCCCTATTTCTTGCTTACCATGATTGTCCACTTTCTGTTTTCTGCCTCTTGGAATACTAGTGATCGTGGAGAATAAAACACCTCATCATCCACTTCTTCTGCTTTTCGGGGCAAGCAGTGTAAAAATGTCCAGTCAGAGGCAGCAACTTTAGCAGTCTAGAGAGATGGGGATAAGACCATGTTTTCATTGTTGGATGCAGCAGTCATTAGCCTCTTTCAACATTTAAAAGCTCATACGGCCTGGAGTCAGAAAGCAATGCAAAGAGAGGGACAAATGGACGGAGTAAAATTTTTAGCTCAAGGCATCAAGGGTAAGTATATATAATTCTTTCAGTTTATGGAATTCTATAGTAAAATTTTTATTTGGGCAATCATCATTCCATATTAAATCACTAACTCAGTTTCCTGATATTCTATCTAGTGAGATATTGGGCATTTCAATAAACAGTTATACTTGTATAATATGTGGTTGATAGCAAAAGCCATCAACATACACAAATATATTAAAAAGTTGCTCTGATGTGATAGTATTAGATTTTGAGTTTATCTCCAAATTATGATTTTTAGCACACGAAGCATACTTTGTCACAAATTAAAGCAACCTTGAAAAAGAACTGAGTTAGGAGTGCATGAAGAAACATTATGAGCACTATTTACCAGGTGTTTCAGTCTTAATGCAAGTGTACTGTCTCAATTTTCTCCAAAAATTAATTCCCAAAAGTTGCATTTTCCCATCCATTTCCATTGTTCACTTACAGATTCATAATGACATTTCCTCATTCTTTGTTAGATCAAAATTACTACCTTTGTACTAAACTTTTGTTGTTTTTCCACCTTACCTCTAAGTTTAGAACATTCTGTATCTCTAAAATACTAGCAAAATGACATGGAAAAAGAGTAACATTTATACATGTTATATAACAGTGAAATGACTGTTCTTCAAGCCTACAGGCCCAGCACCAGAAAAACTTCTAGTATTAATCAAGGTAAATATAATGTAAACCATAGATAATTTAAAATAGTTCCATGAAATATTTACAACATACAATAGCAAAAGATTAACCATAATACATAAAGAGCTCTCAAGGATGAAAAGGCAAGAAAAAAATGACCAAAGGATATGACTGCAATTTATTGAAAAAGAAATGGAAATGGCCAATAAACATGAAAAGATGTTTAACTTCACTAGTAACTAGAAGAATGCAAATTTAAAAAAACACGAGATGCCATTTTTCTTTTTAGATATACAAAATTTAAAAATATAAATAACAACTAAGAATAGAAAAGAGTACAATAGCGAGCTGTGGGAGTATAAATTGTTTATCAGTTTTGACAGTCGATTTAGTAGCATTTCCCATAATTTAAACACATCATCCCCAAACTTTTCCTTTAGGGACTTATTCTCCAGTAATACTTACACAAATAAGTATGTACGTGGTGTTCATTGGAACAATGTTTGCAACTGGAATTTTTGGAAATAGTTTAGTTTATAGGAATATTATACATAGGTATATTATAATCATACTTTGGAGTCTTACGCAGTTACTAAAAAGAATGAAGAATTTCTAAATGAATGGACAAAGAAGTCTAAGATTTGTCAAATGCAAAGGTCAGAATAATATGTCTAAAATTCCAGTTATGGGAAATCAGCAGTTGTGTGTATGGGCAGAAGTCTGCAAAGAAACACATCATATTGTTAATCAGTGACTACTTCCAGGAATAGTCATGGTTAAGAGGGAAAGGGAAATATTTTCACTTTTTGTTTTTCAAACTTTCATTCCATTTGAAATATAATAGCAAGGAACTTGAATGTATGTAATACTTTATTAATAAAATATTTATTGTACTTGCTTAATCACTTTCTCCACTAAAGCAGATTAGTTTTTGTGCTGACAAAACTCTAATATGTGCCTGACTTTTAACGTATTCTTCCAAAACAGTGGTTCTCAAAATGTGACCCACGAGTAGGAGCATTGTAAAGCCTGGGGACTAAGCAGATACAAATTCTCAGGGCTCATTGAGATTTAGGTTTCATCAGAACCCCTGGCAGGGGGACAGCCAGCTACATGTTAACATCTCCTCCAACTGATTCTAATGCCTGCTCAAGATTGAGGCAAACTGCTACAGATTTATCAGAAGGCCTCAGACTGAATGAGAGTCCTTTGGGAATGCCCTGGAGAAAGTGGGCAAAACTAAATTGGATTGAGGGATCCTTTGAAAATACAAGAACGGACTGGCCTACAGAGCATTGTGACGGAGCCTGCTGTAGGGGAGAAATCAGAAGAACATGCATGCATTGTAAGTAACCCATTATCTACAAACATATACAGAGTAAAGAATTCTTAACACCTTTAATGCTGTAAGAGGGAAAAGAGTGCCTCTCTCTGTGCTGGCCGAGTTTTAAATTCCTTTGTTCAGCACAAAATGTCTTTCCAAAAAGATACAGGTAATCTTTGGGAGGAGAGAAACCCTTGGAGTTACTGTAGTTCTTTGATGAAAGGACAGTTTGCTCTCCCTTAAGTGAAAAAGTGATTAGATGGAATAGATGAATGGAATTAATGAGGCTTCAGAGAGGCAGCAATTTGTACCTTCATTGTAATCTGGTAACCTTGGAAAGCCTGGAGCCGCATTTTCTTCTCCTCTTCTTGTCCCATGCTTATCCAAGTGTCTGTAATTAATACATTAGCTCCTTGTGCCGCTTCCAATGGATCATTTGTCAGTGACAGCTTGGTACCATTCTAACATAACAAGCATGCTGGTTAAACAACTTCATGGGACAGAGAAAGGCAATTATAGCTTTACATATAAGGAGCATACCTCTTTGGCATACTGCTCGGCCAACTTGCTTATACTAGGATCTGGCTCATAATTCTGTAAAAGGAAGAATTCAATTGTTATTTGGGGTCATTGTAATATATATATATATATATATATATATATATATATACACACACACTATTTATTTTCAAGAAGAATATCCCCTCTCTCTTTTATTTAGAGGTAACCCAACTGTGTTAAGTGGAATATAATTTTTGTATTTAGAATTTCAAACTTTCATAATACCTTTCAGAATTTAAAGAAGGCAACTAATTGCCACATCTTTCTTTAGTAATGTCTGGCCTCTTTAGTGATAAATACAGAGTACGGTGCTTCCTAGCTCTCATAAGCTCTTCTTCTCGTACTCCTAATAATTTAAGAGGATTATATACATAACTGTACAGTCTAATGCATTTTTCTTGAACCTTTTCAAATACTGTTTTTGTCTGGATTGCTTTTGCCCACCCATTCCATGTAGGTAATGCTTTCAGGTCTCAGTTTGAATGACCCCACCTCAGAAGAAAACAAAAGAAAAGAAAAGAAAAGAAAAGAAAAGAAAAGAAAAGAAAAGAAAAGAAAAGCCTCTCCTTTACTACATGGCTAAATTCTAACAGGCGTCCCATATATACTTTATTCATTTGTAGGGCACTTGCTTTGAAATGGCATTCACACAACTGTACACTTTTTACTGAGATTAAATATTTATTCAGAATGCTTTGGTGAGGCAAGAAGGTGCTTAGGGCACAAAATTTAAGGAGGCACTCAGGCTCCTACAAGCAAAATTTTTCATCCCAGGTGCCTCACTTGCTCTTAGTCCCAGGTGTGTGTGAGGGGATATTCTGGGGTAGCTAAACCTACTCAAGCTATTCCAAACTCCATGGGTAACCTCTCTTCATTCACTAATCTATTCTGTACCAGCCAGCTAGAACTGTTTTCTCTGACACCCTCCATGTTTACTACTTGTTACTTAAGTCAAAGCTGATTAATAGCATCAAGACTCCCTGCCTATATCCCCTGCTTCTGTCTCTTTTAATTCTTCTCAACATCCTGCTGAAGGAAAGCCTGTCTTTTTGTCACTCCTGTACACATCTTGCCCTTTCTGCCATCACAGCCTTTCATCCTTGAACACCTTCCTCTTTGTCCCCTCCTGGGTATCTTCATCAGAACTTGTCAGGTCCTCAAAATTCCAGCCCAGCCTCACCTCCAGACCTTCCATATGGAAATCCTGTCATTTCAAACATCATAATTATGCTCACCTTCCTCTAGCTTTCTCATTTTACCAAATTCTTAGCATTTATTATGCATTGAGTTTTATAAATTTTCAGTGGGGCATTGTGGTGATTGCTGTAATATGCCTCTCAGATTCCCCTATATGAATAATCATGAATTAAGTATTTATTCCCTCTAGCTGCTGGGGTGCTGCCAGAAGATGGCCTTCAGCTGTCAGACTCCTTTGGGCACTGCCTCGGCTGCAGAGAACTGCCTCATTCAAGGTCGAACACCCTTCCGTGGCCCCATATTCAATGGATGATTGACAGGAGGCTATGAAAACCTGACCCCTTCTGCCTGCTCTGGGCAGCTCCACATGGCCATCTCAAATCCAGAGTATTCCATAAGGTCAGACATGACTGATGTTGCTTCTGCAGAGTAGCTCAGCTTCTCTGCCCACTCCTGCTTTCTTCATTTCCTTCCTATAGTTGTTGATTTCAAGGTCACACTACAATAAACATCTTGTGCATACTGCATGCTAAACTTTCAAAGTCTGCCAACCAGGAAACCCAACCTATGACAGACATGTCCAGGTTTATTCATTTATCATTTCCTTTTATTTATACATAATTGAGTAACATAGTTCTCCCATTATAAAATTCTTGAAAAAAAAACCTACTCAGATATTGATGATGATGGCTGCAGATGTTTTAAATAGCTTTACCACCCTCAAATGATCATGAATTCTAGAGCCTTGTTTGTAGGGGTCTGGGGATAGTTTACTAATAAAGCCTTGCTAATTTAGTAACTAGTGTTGGGTATAGTCATACTGGCAAATATAAATGAAGAGACTTAGATATTTCCCACATACTTCCTGCCCTGAAAATTTAGCCTTCCCTTTGGATAGCAGGTTTTATGCTTTCTAAGTATAATCACTCTTTGAGAAGGAATCAATAAGTACTTAGAGAACCATGAGAGAGGCTTGAAAATTAGAAAATCATCCAACCTTGGATGTACTGGGCCATTATTTAGAATAAAGAGAGGAATTCTTTACTCACATCTCAGCTTTCAATATTAAATCACTGGTCTTTGCATAAATCTTGAAACTAGATAAATAAGGGGGTTAACAAACCCAAGATGGTCTAAATATTCACTTGGAGCAATGTTAAAATCATTGCTACTGATAGTTTATGGAGCAATTTTATTTATTTATTTATTTTTTGGTACTGGGAATCGAACTCATGACCTTGCACTTGCCAGGCAGGCACTTGTGCCGCTGAGCAAAATCCCTGGCCTGGCAATTTTATAATGAAAAATTATTTTTTCTTGAACTTATGAGTTATTCTTGGCTAAAGAATGGAGAACTGGATTAGTTATGGCCTTGGAAACTTTTCAGTGTTTCTTAAATTTACAATAAATTCTGTAGTTTTAACTTCAAAGGAACTAGGTCTGCCAACAACTGATGACTTAAAATTGATGGACTGACTTTTGTGCTAGCACACAGTCGAGAGGAGTTTTTAGACTATTACACCCAGGTGAGTCAGCACTATTCGCAGACTGCAGAGGGGAGAGAACAAGCCCTCACCAGGAAGCAAGCCCTCCCCCCTGCAAACCAGAACCATGTGTGGGCTGTCACTGGAGTGGGCCCAGCCAGATCCAAGTCTCTCCGCATATGTCAGCACCATTTGCAGACTGTGGGGGGAGAGAACAGGCCTCAATAGGATGCAAGCCCTCCCCGCTGCAAACCAGAACCATGTGTGGGCCTCCATCAGAGTAGTGACAGCCAGACCCCAACCCCTTCTGGTGCACGGGCTGGCAAACAAGAAGAGCCAATCCCACCCTCACCCCCATCCCACCCCCAGTAAGTGACCAGCATATCTGGAGAAACACAGGCTGCGATGATAGCTATTGAGGTGAAATGCAAATTGATGCTTGTGTTGTTTTGATGTTTCACCGACTTTGCAGGTCTAGGACCAGTGGTCTGATCATCTGTTCATAGGATAGCAGTACACAATGTGGCATCTGGGGGGATCTCCTTCTGAGGGTGGTGGCCATTGTTGATTCCCTATTGTCTTGTTTTGAAGTCTTGTATCATTTTCATTGTTTTGTTGGGTTGGGTTTTATTCTCTTTTGTTTTCTTTGATTCTGTTATATCCAACGACATAAGCAGCTATTTCAAAGATAGCAAGATATATTATGGTAACCATTTTGGATTTACTATTGTCTTGTTTTGAAGTCCTTCATCACATTCATTGTTTTGTTTTTATTGTTTTTATTCTATTCTGTTCTATTTGATTTTCACTAGATCTGAAGGTGTCTGCAGCTATTTTGAAGACAATAAGAGACATTATGGTAACTATTCTTGATTTCATAAAGTTTTGAAGTTCTGTATTACTTACACTGGTTTGTTTTGATTGGTTTTATTCTATTTTATTTTCCTTGGTTTTATGCTCTTTCAAAGAAAAACAAAACTATTACACCCACCAAGATTTAACGGGGTTTTAGTACTCTTTATCATTTAAATGAGTTTCTGCATAAGAACAATACTAAAATTACCCTGCAGTGCTGGAATTTTTCCCTTTGATATTAATAACACATCTCTGACATACAATAAAGTGTTTTAACCATGTATCTCTTCAACAGAATAAAGCCTTTCTAAAAGCACCTTATACCAGAGAACAATTGTTGTGAATGTATGTTTTATCTGTAGAAAACAAATGCAGTAATAGCTTGAATTAATCCAGGGCCTGTCTTCAAACTAGATTTGTAGTGAGAGTGTACTCATCCTTCTCATAAAGTGAAGAAAAGTCACTGCAATCATGTCACATCTGATCTATTACTTCAGTTCACACTGAGTAGAAGAGGAAAATTACCTACTGTGATGGTCGTTTTTCTGTGTCAATAAAATTTACTGTAATAGGAGGGCTCCCAGTACATGCTATTTAATATACCTACCATTTCTTCTATGGCAGGTATACTCTGTTGAATACTCCCCTCAAAGTTTCACATTTTAGGGCTAGGAATACAGTTCAGTAGTGGAGTATTTGTCTAGCATATGTGAGGTCCTCTTCAGCATCATGAAAGAAAGAAAGAAAGAAAGAAAGAAAGAAAGAAAGAAAGAGGAAGGAAGAGAAGGAGGGAGGGAGGGAGATAAAAGGAAAAAAGGAAGGAAGAAAGGAAGGGAGAAAAAACAATCCATACCCACTCAGAGCCTCAGAATGAGACCACATTTGGAAACGGTCTTTGTAGATATAATTAGCTAAGATGAGGTCCTATTGAATTAGGGTGGGCCTATTCTGACTATCACTTGTGTCCTCATAAAAGGGATATTTATACGAAGAAGCACACGTGAACACAAAGGGAAAAGGATAGTGGCAGTGATTGGAATGATGCAGTCACAAACCAAGTAAGAGAATGTGGACCTCACAAACCCTATTTTCAGACTTTTAGTCTCCAAAACTGTGAAAAAATAAATTTCTGTTGTTTTATGTCTCCCAGTTTGTGATAATTTGCTTTGGCCACCCTAGGAAAATAAGACAGAAGAATGCCTTAGCCCAAAGTGGTAATGCAGGAACACTAGGGAAAAGTACTTAATATTGTCTTATTTTGTTTTGCGGGATGCAGCAGATAACGCTGGTGTCCTAGCCAGATGCACTCAGAGGATCCTTTTCTAAAGATTTTGTTCCCTCCCCCAATTTCAGTATGATTTTAATACCTAGCACTTGCTGTTCTTCAGAAAACTCTCTGGCTACCAGGTTGCTTTTTCTGCCAAAAGTGCCAGGGAACTTATCACTCCACCTCCCCTGCTGCCTTTGATGAATGACTGGTTCAGAAGGATGAAAGTCTACCATCGTCACCCTAGTTTGGGACATCTTCCAGGCATAACCTACTCCAGGGCTCACCTATGGGAAGCTACTTTCTATGGGTGTGGGTAAGACATGACCAAATCACTTTGCTAGGATTTCCTCAACCTTAGCACCGAAATCCCATTTATCTCTGGAAATGCTCCAGGCTTAGAAAAACCAGGAGGCTTGGTCACTGTAAATGGCAGCCTTATAAGGATTTCTCCCTTTCCAGGTCTTATTCTATTTCCCTACAGATCTTCCTTAGAAGTAAATCACCCCTACACAAATCCCCATTGGGGGGCTCTTTGTGGGGATCTGGCTTCAGACACCAGTAGGAGTAGGAGGGAGATACGAAATGCATGAGAGTTTAAGCAACTGGGTATTTCCTATTAAAGAAATCCAGTCATTCATCTAGATTGCATAATTTATGTTCCCAGTAGTTGGTAAATAAACATTTCAACTAAAAAAAATAAATAAACATTTTAAGCTAAAGAAACAAAAGTAGGGAAAGATTTTTAAGCCCATGTATTCACTTCAGGGTGCCTTAGGTTCTCAGAGTGAGATAAGTGCAAATACATGCTTGGTCAGAGACACACTGGTGCACAATAATTGTGAATTGTCATCTCCCAATGAGAGGATCAATTCTATCTTTTACCACAAATCAAGACTGTTTTTTAAAGAGTTGCTGTTTAGGGGAAGTTTCCTTCTAAAAGACTCCTGATAGGACATTAGTAGGTAAAAAAACCAAAAACATAATGGAGAAAAAAATTCAGTAGAGATTGGGTATTTAAAGAGTTCTGTGGGAGCTTTTTAGAGTTGGTTTGTGTTTGAGTCTTTTGAAAGGTTTATTTTGATTTTCTAAAAGACTTATTTATTCTGTATGAGCTGAGAGTATCTTTAATGGGATTTCCCTTCCTAATTCTTCAATTAGCATATTTATTTATGTATTTGTTATTATATAGATTAAACATTTACATGTGAAGAAATTAAAAATCATATAAACATATATGATTAAAATAATGTCTCCCTCCACCTCTGTCCTTGAACCTCTTAGTTCTCTTTTTTATTTGTTTTGTTTTTTGCAATGCTGGGGATTAAACCCAAGGCCTTGGCCCTGGTGAATACTAGGCAAGTTTATCTCTGAGCCACAGCCCAGCCCTTCAGATCTCAATCTAAGGGTTTTTTTCCCCTTCAGATCTCTTTAGAGGCAACCATTTTCTTGTGTATTAAAAGGGTTAAATGGGTCCTGTGAAAGAAGTTAGACTTTCCAGATAGTCTAAGAACAGATTAGCAGCAGGGAAGGAAGTATGCAGGAGTTGTCTGCATAGGTATGTGGGATTCAGATTTAAAAATCCAAAAGGGCCCTGGAGTTGTGGTTTGAAACACTAAACTAGTGTGGATGCCCCTGTGACCTTGTCATCGAACTGATAGTTTTTTTTTTTTTTTTACCAAATTACAGTATTAAAAAATTATAGCATCATTCCCATGCACTGAGAATGTATGCTATTTTGATTGCATTGCTTTCTTCAGCCTCTATGGTAGAAATGCACATGTATGACAGTAATCATAATGACCAGTATCCAGGCATTCAAAGGAAATGCAGACATGATTTTAACATAGACTCACAGAATGAAAGGCTTCAACCAAGACTAGTGCTTATTGTAGAGATAGAAAATTGGGCCCCTAAGAGGCCAGAAAGCTATTTAATACTAGAACTGGTAACATAAGCTAATTTCTGTGACCTTGCCTATGCTGTCCTTGAATGGAAAAGAGCTTTGTTTTCACTGGGTAATTGCATCTGACCTAAGTGGGAGTTTATATCTAAGGCAGAAAGTTTGCATACCTTTGGAGTAGCTACCTGAAGATGCATCCCGAATTTTGCTGCACTCATCATGATAGAGTGAAGGATATTGTTCCCATCCCCTATCCAGCTGAGGGTAAGACCTTTGAGAGAGCCATAGTGCTCCTAAAAGGCAAGGGATAAAGGAGATTAAATCCAGAAGGAAATCCACCCTTGTGCAACAATTATTAGGATTAAAGTAAAGGAAATAGCCTTTACCTCAATTCTAATGCCATGTTAGAATGAATAAAACTACTAAACTTTTTTCCATAGTACAGAAGAATTCAATAACATGAATGCACATTCACAAAACAATAGTAAAATCTCTTAATATCTCAAACCAAGACATCATATGACCATATACAGAGACTCGGATTTTCACACATTTCAAATCTGTACTTCAGACGC
Source organism: Dasyprocta punctata (assembly GCA_004363535.1). Classification (NCBI taxonomy): domain Eukaryota; kingdom Metazoa; phylum Chordata; class Mammalia; order Rodentia; family Dasyproctidae; genus Dasyprocta; species Dasyprocta punctata. The sequence continues at coordinate 4,332 of RJWM01000193.1, read as the reverse complement.
TCCCTGATGGTCTAGTGGTTAGGATTCAGCACTTTCAAATCTGAACTTCAATTCAACTTGTTTCAACATATGACCACCATCAATGTCCTGATATCATCCTTGCCAATAGAGACATAACTAAAACAAAGGAGACAAACATTACTGCTTTTAAGGAGATTTCATTCTTTGGTTTAAGAAAGGGAGAAAACAATACACCCGGAACATGGCATAGTGACCCTGAGCACATTCCCATTTACACAAAAAATTGAAAAATGTCCAACAATATTGTTGGTTCTTTATCGGTATAGCTGTGTATAAAAACATGTCTGACAATTATAAATACAAATGGCAGGACAATAATGTCTTTGTGTAATGGAAGTAAATGGGATTGGGCAGAGTTACACAGTGGGCTTCAACTCTATAACATATTATTTAAAAACAATAATTCTAAACTATTCTTCCATCACATTAAGGTTTAACAAAACTGTGATGAACGTAATGGGTTATTCATTTTATTTTTTTGAAATGTGTGTAGGTCCCACATATTTTACATATTTATGTATTCATAAAGATAAGATGAAAAAGTGAGAAAGGACAAGTAATTTGGAGATCACAGAACTACTAGATGGTTGAGCTAGAATTTAATTTTTTTGGTATTAGGGATCAAACTCATGACCTTGCACTTGCTAGGCAGGCACTTATGCTGCTGAGCTAAATCTCTGGCCTTGAGCTAGAATTTAAATTGAGGTTTGTTTGATTCGGATCCCATGGTCTTGATAAACTGCCGTTATTTACTGAAATCCTATTTTAGTATCTCCTGTGTAAAGGCATTGCACAAGGTCCTGAAGCAGACACTTTGAGGAATAAAACAGCTTGTTTTGCCTCAATGAATTTATAATTTACTGATGATAAAGCCCTAGGGAGAAGCCTTAAATATCTGTCTACGTAAAGCTACACCCACCTAAAGCAAACTGGTATCTGATGTCACTGCTACTTTTCTGCATGGATCTTGTTTTCATTTCCCAATAGTTTCATTTTAAGTTTAACCTCACATTTAAAAGTGTTTAGTTTATTCAAATGGGGAAGAAGATAAGCCTATCCAGTTTGCCTGCCTTCTTAGAATCATCCCTAGACACAATAACCATGGTTGTTAGGATTTTAAGAGGCAATACCATGTAGATTGGCTGAGGCAAACCAAATGAAATAATTCTTTTGAGTTATTTAAGTTTCTGATTTGGGAGCACATGGCTAAATTAGAGCCTCAACTCCATAAATCCTACATGTTTCAACCCTACTTTTAAACAATAAATTTATTAAACAATAGAAAACGATCTCCTTGTTAAAAGAGCTTTGGTAAATGACCATTTTAAATATTCAAAGCACACTGCATGGGTCTTCATTCCCAAGCCACAGTCTCTGTTTAGGTAAGATTGCATAAAGCTTGTCCATTTCGCATGCTCCAGCATTCCCTATTCATCCACTGTGCTAAATATGGCACCAAAAAGCAAAGTGATTGAAAGAACAATACATGTGAGAGGGGGTGAACAGGGGTTGGGAATAGGGTTTGGTGCAGAAATATCTTATAGACTGTTTTTAACAATATCTTCTTTCACTGGGATATGCAGTATGCAGACATATATGATAATTCTTTGACATGGTGATATTTGAAAATAGAACATTAATACAATCACTTAAGTAATGGTTTCACTTAAGTTAGTCAAGTATTATTTGTTTACTTTGTTCTTTTGTAAGGCAAAGAAATACACCAACCTGGAGTGTGAGGTAATCAGCCAGGATCTGGATAGGATGATACATATCAGACAATCCATTGACAATTGGGATAGATGCTTCTTTAGCCAAAATGTCCAGATCTGAATGCTTAAACACTCGAGCCAACACAGCATCTGTCATGCTAGATAACACACTATGGCAAATCAAGAAAAGATAATCTAAATTAGTTGTACTTAATAACTCCTTCTTTAATACAAGATCCTAAACAATTATTTCAAATGCTAATAAGACCCAGCCAGGAACAAGACCCCAGGACCATATGCCCGGGGGCACACTCTGACTAGCCCTTCACTCCAGAGCTCTAAACTCCTCGCAGCCAGACACAAGGTCCCTGTGGTGCCACACCCCAGGGGGCACATCATCTAGCTGTCAGGATCCTGAAGATTCTGAACTCCACCCAGCCAGGTGTAAGGTCCCAGTGCCACATTCTGGGAGTGAATCCTCACTAGCTGCACAGAAGATCTGAGCTCTGCTCAGCACAGCATCCCAGCATAATCCATCAGGGTAACACATGGCCAGTCTCACAGGACACAGAGGTACACATCCCAGCCCAGTTCAGAGTTCCAGAGCTGCTCATTAGGGAGTAGCCAGTGAGTCTTAGAGAATTTGAGCTCCACCCAACAGAGCACAAGGGCCCAGCTCTAGTTTAGGGGTGAGCACACATGGCAGGTCCTGGAGGATGCAAACTCCGCCCACACAGAAGCAAGGACCCAGCACCACACGCTGGAGGAACACTCTGGCTAGCCCTGCACACCAGAGGCTCTGAACTTCTCCCAGCCACACAAAAGGTCCTGGTGGTGCCACACTCTGGGGTGTGCTCTGACCAACTGCCTGGGTCTCGGAGAACCTGAACTCCACCAAGGCAAGCAAAAGGCCACAGTGCCACACACTGGGGGTGTATCTCTGCTACCCACATCCATTACAGAGGTTCGGAACTCTACACAGGTGGGTTCTAGGCCCTGGCAACAAGCTCCAGGGGTGTGCCACTGCTGACTGCAGGGAGGATACAAACTTTGCCCAGCCCAGCATCCCAGAGCAACCCAACAAAGTACATCAGGGAAACACACATCCAGCCTCACAGAAAACAGGGAATAAGGATCCGGTGCCATAGATTAGGGGTGTGCCCAAGATAGAAACGGGAATATTGGATGATTGAAGATCTACCCAGCAAAGTGTTCCAGTGCAATCCATTGGGAGGCTGCCTTGTCAGCCACACAGATCCCAGAAGAAAATGACAAAACAAAAGAGAAAGAGGCAGTCTCAGTCCCCCAGCCCATCGAGAACAAGCCCAAGAGACACTGAAATGGAAGACACTGGGAATCACACAACTGAACTTTCTGAAATGATAGCAACTGAAGTAAAGAAACAACTCCATGAAACTATAGAGGAAATCAGAACAGAAATAATCTCTCAGGTAAAAAATGAAATGACAAACATTATGAAAGAAATGCTGAGTGTATCTAAAGGAGATCAAGATAAAAAAAATAGAAGAACATAAGAAAATGATGGAAACATTGAATTAACAAAATAAAACACAAATAGAATACATGAAACAGATTCAAAGGGATATTCAGGAAATTAAAAGTTCCATTGGAAGTTAGCAAAACCACTTGAATGAAGCTGAAGATAGAGTCTCAGACCTTGAGGACAGCATGGAAGCTTACAATCATAAAAGAGAAGATCTCTTAAAAATAACAAGGTAGCAGGAAACAACAATTCAACAGCTGAAAGATGATGCCAAGAGAAACAATGTAAGATTCATGGGTGTCAACGAAAAAGCAGGGGTCAATACAAATGACCCATGAAGTCTATTTACAGAAATAATAACAGAAAATTTTCTAAACATGGTAAGAGAATCTGATATGCAGATAAGTGAGGCATACAGAACCCCAATTAAACATAACCAAAATAAATCTTCACTCAGACATGTAAAAATTAGGATATCAGAAATTCAGCACAAGAACAGAATACTGAAAGCTGTCAGAGAAAAGAAACATATCACCTATGAAGGAAAGTCTATCAGAATCTTGGCAGATTTCTTAACGCAAACCTTCAAGTCAAGAAGAGCTTGGAGTGAAGTATTTCAAAGCCTGAAAGAAAACATCTTTCTTTTTTTTTTTTTTATTTAAGAGAAAATAGATACAGAAGCTAGAAATAAAAGTCAAAAAAGACAGACAAACAACAACAACAGATCTGATACGGTAACATTGTAGGTTTACACACTGAGGTGGTTGAAGTTTGGCAGTAGTTACAATATTGCATATCATTACCTTCTTAGGGGTTGGGGATATTGACAGATATAGACATGTAAGATTCATCAATCCAGGTATATTAACTTTTCTTTTTCAATAGCTATTGTATTAAGCAATACAGTTTTTTTGACTGTCTTATTTATGAATATTTATAAATTTATGTCTTTTTCCTTTTCTCTTCCTTCCTTCTTTTCCCCTTAGAGTACCTCTTGTTATCATTGAAATAACTACCCATAACATCAGATCTAATATAACCAAGCAAAATAGTTCAGAGTGAAACCAATAAAGCATAAAAGTATGATCATACATA
>RJWM01000192.1:222350-265022 GCA_004363535.1 Dasyprocta punctata | reverse complement strand
ATGAAGATATTTCCCTTGGTCATCTGGCTGAGTAACTATCTGCCAGGTTTCTGCCCTGCAGATGGTTCTGTACTGTGCTGTTTGAAAGGAAAATTTATGAGCAGCCCACACGTGCAGGTTTGGGAGATATGGCCTACCTCCCTGGGGTGGCAGCAGCTATATACAGTGAGGTTTCTCGGTAGGGGAGGAGCCTGGTTTAAAAATAATCTGGTGAAAGTGGTACCTATTGGAATTCTTTAACTTCACTCCAGCCATTCATCCCTTTTGTTATCTAGCAGCTACTTTTCTTCTGTCTGTACTTAATTACGTTTCCAGGGAGAGTATAGCCTGAAGTTTTCTAGTAGCCTGGAACCTTCTGTCCACATATATAGATCACTGTGTTGATGAGACTATAAATCAAAGCAACTTTTCCAGAGTGAAAATGGGTTGTACCTTGGCGTTGTACAATGTTCCCATTTTGACTAAGTAGTGTGTGTGCACGTGAGAGAGTGTGTGTGACATGATGTGTATATCCTATTTTTTTCATTTGAAAATGGATAATGGGCAATTTTTCTACATGTGTTGCTTATGTGATCTCCTATTGGATTTTTCCAACCTCTTTATTTGCATCCCAGGATAAAGTAATAGAAAAACTTGAATCAGTGTGTTTGAACACACGTATGTAGCTTCATGACAGATTTTTTATAAAAAGTAAAGCCTGTGCAAAGATTAAAGATGTCTGAAATTTGGAGAGTGTTCATTAGATCAGTCCAAAACTGATGGATGGGGATGCACTTACAACACGGTGCAGTGGCATTGCGTTATCCCTCATTCTTTAAAAACCCTTAAGGCAGGTGTGAACATCCCCATTTTAAAGGTAAACAAATAGAGGCTCTGTGAGATGAAAGGAGTTTTTCTGCTCTACCAGGCACTGGAGGGCATCCAGCGACCTGTTAGGATGCCAAGACTTGAGCTCTGACTCCTACCCGGAGCCCTGAAGTCTCAGTGTGACATCTAGAAAATTATTGAATTTCCTTCTTGACATTCTCTCATTGTATAATAAAATCTCTTGACACCAAGAAGAGGAGCTGGATCTTAGCACCCTCTGATTTGCCATAGGACCCATTTAATCTGCTTTGTGTTACTGTGCTACAATTTTCCAAGTTTATCATCATGAAACAAATGCACTTACCCTTAGCCGTGCTAGAATATAATGATCCTCCCCTTTCTGCTTTATTAAATTAATATCCTTCTCCAAATCGGCAGCTTCTGCTTGGGTGGGAGGGAGGCGTTCTTGCCTGTCAAACCGGAGGAAGGTGAGCCGTACTTCCATAGCCTGGTGAATCCCAAGCTCTCTGGTGTCAGACACTGGAAAGGATGTTAGGAGAGACAAAAGGACACTGTCGGCATGTTATTAATGTTAGAAATTGTTGACGTTCCATACAGTGTGTTTTTCTAATTAGAGGCAAGCTGCAGAGTCCTATTTCCATAATCAACATGGGAATGGAAACTCAGCAAAATTTCATGTATTTGCAATGAAACTGCTCCCCGGCAACATAAAAATGGCTTTTATAACATAAAGGCTGTAATTAGAATAAGTCAAATCAGTTGGAAACGATTAAGGCCAGAGTAGGCAAAGCTGCCTTCTAAATATTTGTCTGGAGATTAGCCGACTCCTGCAGCCTTGAGAAGCATCTTTGATTTACTTATACCATTAGACATTGCAAAGATAATCTTGCAGGAGGCAAATGAACCCAGATTTAGATGTGCTGGTCAGCCCTTTCTGCAACTTGACAGGAGGCAGCCCACTGGAAGCTAAGGTAGAAAAAAAAAAAAAAAGAATATAGGGTCACATTAGACAAATTGCTTTTAAAAAACCAGGATCATCAATTTAAATTCTTTTAAAATGTGCTAGGTCTTTGAAGCTTTTAGGATGCACTTTAAAAGTCCACGTGGAATAATTTCCTGCATGTCAATGCGACAGTTGATGCACGTCTCATTGTATTTAAAATTATAGTTCTGAGATGGGACTTGCTACTCGCTGCTTGTCTGACATCAGCTATTAAAATACAAGTAAATCTTGGCAGGTGGAAATTTAAAGAAGAAAAGATTATATAAGAAAAATCAGAATTGTTAATATTAATTTGCTAACTAGAGAGCTGGGGGACACTGGTGGCAGAGAGTTCTCTGTGTCCTCTAATAAGATACTAATATGAAGAAGACCTTTTTCTTGCCAGGGAGGCAAATGTAGGTTACAAATGGGACAGGAAAAGGGGCAGAAGTACTACCATGGATTTTAGTCTCTGGTTTGGTGCTGTTAAGGCCAAAGTGACCAGGATAATAGAACAGGTTTCTTTTATTACATTGGGACTGGTGGTTTAGCACTGTGCTGTGATAGAAGGAGGGAATGAAGGCAAGAAGTCAGGAAAATAACTGCTTTTGAGAGAGAACCAGGAACATCATGGCCTCTTGCTTTCTTTTGGAAGGGCATAATTCGTCCTGACAGGCTTTCCACTCATTTGTAAACCCTTCAGAATCCCAAACTTGTGTGCGTGCCTGCATTTAGCCATTGAAATATAATCAGCCTAATGCATTCTCTTACTGAATTTTAAACCAGCCCATTAAAACTCCTTTAACGTGCTAAAGTCGGCTTCAGAGAGGGTTTCCATTTCATCTTTATTGAGCTGAGGCTATGGTTTGCTCTCCCCTGCATCACGGTGAGTGCCTGTCAATAATTCAATAGCGTAGCCTTGACGGTGCCCAAGCCCAGCCCAGACTTTCAACTGAGCCAAGCAGCTTGTCAAAGCCTGATGTGCTGTCAATGGCCGACTGATCTATACTGCATGAACCCACCCCCCCCCTCGGCTCTTGATGTGTCCCTGGGAATAAAAAGAAAGCCATTTCAGAAGTCAGCCCAGTGAGAAGCACCTGTTTGTAGAGAATCTTTAATGAGCACAGGTCGCACCATGGTGGAGTGGAGTTCAGCGAAGCCAGCGCGCTTGTTTTGTTGCGCCAGCTTGAGGTCTACGTGTGCACACTTGGGGCGTGAGCCGCAGCTCTTCACAGCGCTGGGGAATAGTTGTCCTTGTCCTTCCAGCAACTCTCCTCTAGGCAGGTCTTTGTGTTGTGCTTGTCTTCACAATTGCAGGAGACATTGAACCTAAGGAGCAAAAGATACTAATTGCAAGTTCGTGCCCTGGGCCAAGTTTCTTCACATCTCCAGTGGCTGGGAGGTGAAGCTCATGTTCCTCTTTACATAGAATGTTAGGAATCTGTGCTGGCCCAAGGATTCCATGAAGGCAAGTAAAAAGTGCAGTCTCACCCTTCTGGAATGATGGAGGAAGATATATCTGCTCCCTCTAAAACATGAATAAATCATCTATATTCCTCTATCCACATATGATTTTTTAACCTGGTCCATGCTACCTCCAAGACTTAAAAGTTTGCATAAATGAAATTTGCACACAGCTGTCCTAAAAAAAAGAAAGAAAGAAAGAAAGAAAGAAAACAAGAAGAGCACATAATCCATGTTTCAAATGCAAAATGTCTGGAGTCCCAGTGATGTTCAGTTTTTCCCAAAGATAAATTTTAGTTGGATTAAATAACAGTTTTAAAAGAACTCTTCATACCAGCCCTGTCTCATTTGTGACTGTATCTGCATTGCTAATGGACGTGTCTTTTCCTCATGCATACTCTTTCTGGGTATCCACCTTCAGATTTATGAATTCCTCTCTTGGCAGATTGGGGAGGGGTTTGCCGAAGAGGTGGCGATAGTACAAATGGGAGATGGAAGTGCAGATGTGTTAAAAGCAAATAGAAAACTGTTGCAACGAAAGAGGGTGGCAATGAAGACTCCTCTGTTTTCTACCTACAAAATAACCAGATCATTTGTGATAAAGGTAAATCCTGCCATTATGGCCTGATGGTCTTCCCAAATAAACAGTGGAGGATTTGCTTTACCCTGGCCTTGGCATATTGGAGTGGGGAGTAGCTACAAGACTGATCATGAGGTGAACTGTTAAGGTGGGGGAACATGAGTAGAGGATGTACATGGAGAATTTAGGAAGGAAATATCACCCCAGTCTCTGTCTTCAAACCCAAGAGAAGACAGGTAATGCTCATGTTGTTGCAGAGAGTCAAAGTAATGTAGCCAGCATTAGGCAGTGCCTCTGCTGGGTCAGCAAATCCTTAGGTTTCTCTTATAGGAGAACCCAAAGCATGCATAAATTAGGAGTCAGATAAAAGATAGACAATAGGTAACAGGGAGTTAGATCTTTGGCAATTGGGAAGATGACCAAGAGATGGCGAGAGGGAGAAGAGAGTGAGGGGGAAGGGGACATAAAAAGAATTAAGATGTGTCATGTACATGTGTCAACTCTTCACTATGAATGTCATCATGTATTTTAAATATATACTTCTAAAAATACATTTTTAAAAAGAATTTAAGAAGAAACACGAGGTTTAGAGATCTTGTTTCAATTTTCATACCTTTAATTTGGAGGGGCATTTATTTCTGTTTTTGATTTGTTTTTGGTTTCATACATTTTGCTCCAAGTCTCGGGTGAAAATGCACAATACTGTAAACAGAGTTTGTTCACTTGGGGCCTGGGAGGAAGAAAGAGGGAAGAGAAAGAAACCAGAGCATGGCTGTCCTCAATTCTTCCCTTCCTGTGTGTTCCTCACCTATAGCAGCACCTCGGAGTGTGCAGAGAAACCCCAGGGCCAGCATGGCCAACCTAGACCAAGCCCAGATGTGTTCTCATGGTAGAAGCGATATGCTGATGTATCCCATGATCTGGAGTTTATATATCCCATGACCAGGGCTCTCCTACTTATCATTGGCATAGGAAAGCAGCCTCTCTCTTTTTAATAAAGCCCAACTCAGGGAACTGACGTGGTGTGCACATGACCTGGGGAGTCCATCTCTGGAAGTCTTATAAGGCTGATGATCTATGTCATAAGAACAGTCAGCATGGAGGCCTTGGCAGTGGTAGAACTGTTAGCATCTTAGTTCCATTTGAGATAGTTAAATGCTTTTGGAAGTTATGTGTTACCTCATAAAGTTTATTTTTAAGGGCTTAGAGGCACAAAAATTTTCTCTGTACGATTATGTCCCCTAACCCCCACCTTGCAGAGCAGCAAAAAGGGACTATAGGAGCTCATTGATTTGTGCATGGCACCATGAACTGATACAACTAAGGCAAGTGACTAAGTCCCTCCCAAATTAGTCTCTTTTTTCATATCAGGTATTACAAATCTGAAATCTGTACTTCTATTTCTTCCATACACTTGTTTTTGTATTCTTTCAGTTGTTTGTTACCAACATTTAAAAACATGAAAATTTCACTTAAAATTCAGATTTCTATTTGGTAAAGAACCAGACTCTGGCATATCAGGCAGCTTTTCCACTTTACCACTGCCGGACAGAGCTCTATAACATCTGTGCACCGCCTATGTGCTTACCAGTCCAAGTTCAACACAGACCCTGTTATTCCTCCTGGACCTTGACTCAGTTTGCTTAACTATTCACTGGCCACCTTGGGTGTGTAGGTGTGGAGGGTCCTCCTCCAAAATTGAACATGCCCAGAGACTCTGGCAATCTGGAAGCTTTTGCACAGGTATTGGGGCTACTTATTCTTTACTATCATGCCTAAAGAGTCTGATAGCTCTTTATCAGCCCAAATCGGTTTTTTCTCCAACTCATGTTAGGAATTTCATCCCTGGCACATAATAGAAAACATCTGGTAATGAATCTATTATGGAGGCTGCTACTCGGGCTGTGGGTGCCCAAGGGCCTGAGCACTGGGCAGAACATGATGCGTGAAGGGATCCAAAAGATTTCACCTTTTGGCTCTTTTGCTGCCAGTGCCCAGGCTTGGTCCTTAGGGCTTCTGTGATATTCCAGTGCCAGGTGTTATCCCCAGCCATCCCCAGGTGTGAAGCTGGCCAGCCTTCAGGACTACCCTCCCCTGCAGTCTCCACTCCTTCCTCTCCCTGAGCAACCCTCCTGATACACACAAAGGAGAAGACAAAGATAATCTTTGGCAGATGCAAAGAGCAGCATTTGTCCAACCCTGGGCCCTGCAACTCTGTGAACAGAAATGCACACTGTACAGAACCTTTAGAAGCCCTGTGTCTGAGGGCTCCAGGAGGTTGGGCAGGGAGGTGAGAGTGAATAAAAATGAGGAGGCCCCGCAAACTGCTTTTGCCCAAGGGCTGGTTTTAATGAGCCTGTCCCTAATGAGTTGTCCCTGCAACTAGCTTCAGGCCTAAACAGATGAGGCAGGGATTCTGCTAAATTTTTGATAGGATTTGCACTGGTTTTATGAGAAAGCAAGCAGTAGAGAGTGCAAAGTTGGGTCATGAATCTTTTAAGAGGGTGGATGGTTGTCCATCTTGTCAACCGGAACGGGAGAGACCTGGTTGCTAATAGAAACCCTGGCTTCAGCCTTCTGAACTCACCCACCAGATCAGCTAATTTGGTCAGGGTGGCTGGGTGATATTGTTCTCTCTCTCTCTCTTTTTTTTTTTTTTTTCAATTCAAGACCTGGCCCATGGCCTCCAAGAAGAATTCAACTTAAAACTCCATCAAGAAGATGATGAGAGTTATTGCCTATTCCTGACTAATGATCTTTTGTGAAACACAATCTGTACTGGGGATTTGCACATGTCTCTGGTGCTATGCTAGGAAGGAAACTCCATCACACACTTTAATTACCATCCTTTTTTCTTTGGGCAGCACCATTCATATCAAAATCACAAGCCTTACCCTTGTGTTGGAGGAGAAAACTGACCAAGGAAAAAACGCTATTCTTGATTTGTATGGAGATGTTTCCAACATTTTTAATGTCTGTCAAATCTAGGATTGAGTGGTATAGGAGATTCCACTTACTCTCACTTAAAAAAAAAAAAAAAAAAAACTATGAGTAGCTGCCAACAAACAGATTTCTCCAGTTTGATTCATTTACCAAGAGGCAATTTTCTTGGTGGCTTAGAAGGTCACAGAAAATGCTTGATCAGCAGAGTGAACTGCTGTCCCTTTCTTCATCTCACACATTCTCTTTCACATTAATCATGTAATTGATTTAATCAGCTCAGGCTTCAAGAGCTCCCCACCTCTCTTTCCCTTCTCCCGCCTTTTCTCCTTGTATGATGCCATTTATCATGTGACTGGTTAAGATCCTTGAATTTCATCAGACATGAAATCCAGGGCCTGGTTTGTGTTATAAGTCTCTTTATTATATATTTCTCTGGCTCTTTGAAAACTATTTTTCTGTTTTATTTGAAAAGCATTCTGAGCGCATCTATACATTTTTGTACATATATATCTCTATTTCACAAACTTGAAAGCCTTTCTTTATGTGGTTTTCTTATTTGAACCTCTCAAAAACTAAGAACCCTGAGGGTCAGCCAGAAGATGTCCATTGCCCCTGTGTTTTAAGTTGAGCACACTGTAGTACAGAGAGATGGTTTCACAGAAGACCTTGTAACTAGTTAATGATGAACATGGGGTGAAAATTTTGGATTCTAAGCTTTCTATAACAGGGCCCTGATATTTTCAAATTCCTTTGTTGCTGAAGGCATTCCTTCTTTCTGGGTTGAAACAAAAATCGTACCTATTTATCTTCAAGAGAAACTTCCAGTTTGTCTAGCTGGGACTGGTTGGAGTTTCCTTTGGTTGCTTTAACTAGATTTCATATTGAAGTTCAACAAGACCATATATGTAAATAGCATTTAAGGAATCGCATAATTTAAAACCAACATCAGCAGAAGTCCTTAGTACAGATTATTGTTTTGCAAGTGTTTAATGTTAGGTCGTGTGGAAATGGTCTGTGAGAGCTCAGAACTGTGGTTGGTCTGCACTCCAATCTTCCTTTCAAAGATGAGTCCAGAAGTTTAGCAGGATCCTTGAGTCAGAGAAGAGCCATTCTAGGAGATGTACTTACTCAAAGATCAGTTATCAGGAGTATAAAAAGGCCTCCAGTGAGAGATGCCAGTAACAATACAGAGGACAGAGTCAGAGACTTAAAGAGCTGCGCGGCGAGGCGGGCAGGGTAAGGAGAGAAAAGGCGGCTGCTATATATAATAAAGTTCTTCTGTCAAACTTCCTCTGACCAGATCCTCCTTGGACTGCATGGGTTTTTTACTCTAAATCCCAACCTGAATTTAAGTGTCTGGGGGAGTGTAGACATTACTACCCATAAAAGTGCACCTTGAACTCTGAGTCACCACAAATCTATAGTCAAAGCGTGTCAGAAGGATAGTCTCTCACTCTAACTGCTGAGTTTAACACTGAAGATTTTTCTTTAAGAGTCAGCAGAGTGAAGTTCTTTACTGCTTAGAAAAACACTGTCTTGTCAACCAAGAGTAAGGGTACAGGATTTGAGGAATGTACTGAGGACACAAGGTTTAGTCTTTTGTATAGGACTACCCTTATACCTGGGCAATTAAAAGAAAGTATTAGGATTACCACCAGTATTAACATGACAACAATGAATTGTGGAAGGGAAATTAATAATAGGGTAAAGGAGTGATGATGTGCTTCTTCACTGTGGATTGAACCTCTGTCTCCTTAGTTTATTAGCAATAGAGTTCCCCATTTCTTTCACTATCCTGGAAAAGCCAGCTTCATTAGAGAAAGTGAAAGCAAGGATCATAATATTTGCCCTGGATCTGCATAACTAGAAGAAGTTTTTGAGAATTAAAGAGGCTCATCATATGAACTTTTTAAAATGCAGTAGATACAACATCATGTAGACAGGTCCATAAATCAAGCAATTACTACCAGGTGATCAGCATATAAAATGTCCCCACCCTCGAAAGTTCACCCCCACAAACCTTTTCATAGAACATGTCCCTTAGGAATTCAGAGGATAGGAAGACCTGCATGGTGTCACCTTCCCCCCCACCCCATCTTTGCACAGGATTTGACTTTTCAAGATGCCCAAAGATGTACAACCCACAAGTACCTAACCAACAACAACAAATATTTATGAAGCATCTGTCTCAGGCCTTGATCATAGAACTAGGCTAGTAAATGTTGAATGAATATTCTTAATTGACTGGTGAGTATTTGGGATCTTAATTTGGTTTTAAGCCTTTCTCTTTTCTTCTCTTGTATATACAGTCCCATCCCCACTGTTAGGAAGTTTCTGGTTTTAATCTCGGCATGGCCAAATATTTATAGTTTGGTCTTGCTAAAGCCAAGTTCTTTGCTACTCCATCTTGTCTGAAATCTGGGTTAACAGGTTCTTAACTCCTTGCCAGAGATGCTGTGTGAAATGACTAATTAACTCCTAAGAAGGAGACATTGTCACTGACAAATAGGGCTTTTAGTTACCAGCAGTTCTTTCAGAAATATTTACCTAGCACTTAATTCTGCTTAGACTCATGTGAGTTTAGGGGAAGGATGACTTTTGTCATCCTTCATATGATTGAGTTGTTTGTCACCTGAGTTTGTAAACCTGAGTGTCACTTCATGCTGTCTGTCCTGGGATAGGGAATTGTGTGATCCCATTTTCAGAAGCTCAAAGAATAGAACAATAAGTTAATATTTTTTTCTAGTATAAATACACGTATTTCCAGGAGTTCAGATTCATTGGTGTGGGTTAAACACCCATAACTGTCTTTTACTGAGCTGTATTTTGATGAGGTTGGATGAGAAAAGGAGGTTGGGGAGAGAAAATTGGTATTTATTTAATTTTGAATGTATGCTAAGCAGTGACCAGACATAGTCCACAGTCATAACTGGTCTTTCCCATTCTGCTCAGGTTGTTCCTGGCCCTTCAGATTAAGCTCTGTGAAGCCCAAAATCATACTGTTTTACACCAAAAACCTCAGTTTTTCTCTGTTGGGCAATCCCATAAAGAAAATCTCAGAAACTCAAGAATTATTACCTAGTAAACAAAATTTGTCCCCTAGCAACTTAAAACTCACCTTTTTCTAATTCCCAAGCAGGGAGTAGATCTGGATTAAAAATTACTAGTACAAAGGGAGGAGTGGCCAGAGAAACATAGTGCCATAAGCCAAGGTCTCCAAAGTTTATGCTCCACCTCCTTCAAATGACCTGCCTGTGTTCCTGAATGAGATTTTGTGCCGATAACCCTGATTTTGTGAAATGGTCATGACCTTAACCCTTCACCTTGCTCTTCTGCCCTAATTCTCTATGATCCACTGTCCCAATTGATCTAATCTCCCAGTCATGATCCATTCTTTAACAAAAATCAAGTATTGAAAGAGAATCAAATCTAAGTAGAGCTACATACATTCGATCAAGATCCTAGCACTTTGTAGGGGAAGTAGGAGTGGGTTGTTGCTGAACTGACATAGCTTACAGCAAATTTACCACTGTGTTCTAGGATTATTTGTATGGTAATCTCTTGGGGAGGGTTTCAGACAGCTTGATAAACATACAGTTCCATGGACCTTCAGAACTACTGCATCTAGATCTCTGGTGTTAGGATGAAAGGGTTTCCAGACTTAACCACTCACCTCCTAGGATTCTCAAGCACATGAAAATACGCAATATGCTTCTCTTGGGGCCACTGAAGACCACTTGTAGGATATGGCATTTACTTTAGTGTTAAAGGATGAAGCATCCAAGTGTATAAGCTTCATAAGGCATCTGTAGCAAGTTACTACTGGCTTAGAATAATAGAAGTGCATTCACTCTTGGATCTAGAGCAAGAAATCTGAAGTCAGCGTGAAGGCAGGATTGGTTTCTTCTGGAGGTGGGTCTGTTCTTTGTTTCTCTGCTGGACTTTCACGGCTCTAGGCAATCTTGGGGATTGCTGGGTTGGTAGCTGCGTTACTGCATCTTCTGTCCTATGGTACCTTTCCATTACCCCATTGCATCTTCCACCTTCCTTTACTCCTGCCTCCGTCTTCCCATGACCTTCCTCATTCTGAGTGTAGCAGTCTAGTCATTGGATTTAGAGCTACCCTAACTCAATGTGACCTCATCTTAGGTAATTATATAAACAAATCTCCTATTTTCAGATAATATCACATTCCAAGGGTCTATGAGGACATAGTGATTTGAGGGAATGCTCTTCAACCCAGTATATCAGGTCAGAGTAGACAGTGGTACAAAAAGTGAAAAAAATGAATGGACTGAGCACTAATTAATACATTCCTGCCTGCTTGAACCAGCAGTATATAAGCATCACTGTCTTATTGGGTGGTGCCACTGCCCATTGGGACAGTCATGCATGTGTTACCCAGTGGTGAACATGTTGAAGGCTCAGAGTTGACTGAAAGGGCATATGGTTAGCTTTGATATATGGCTAACACTCAAAAATGGTTTCCTGTGGCAATTTCTGGACTGGAGAAAGGGAATTGAAGACCCAGGCATGTAAGCAGGGTGTTCCCATGGCTCAAATGGGTTGGACACATGAGACCCTGATAACAAGGGAAAAGGGGGTGGGTGTGACTCAGTGAAAGAGCATTTGCTCAGCAGGCTTGAGGCCCCGGGTTCAGTCCCCAGCACACACACACTAACTGAATAGTAAATGTAGGATTAATTCAACAATCTTTAGGGTGTTCATAAAACTTTGGAGAAGGCTCTGAGCCAGGAAAATCATCATCCAAATATTTAGGAAGATAATTTCCCAGAGGACATAGATATTCACAAATTTTAAAAATAAAAGTAATACTGAGATTCAGCCACTGTCCGTCTTTTTGCCTGTTCAGAACTTAGAATGAGCTGTGTTAAGAGAACACTTGAAACTACTCTTAGGGAAAATTCTTTATTTCTGGACTCAGACATAGACTCTCTCTACTTGCTCTTATTGATGGTCAAGAGCGATGGTCCATGGGGTTCTCCTTTTATCCCTTGACCCAGCTGCCACTAAAGCTGCCCAAGGGTTCTGACCCTCCTGCTGTTTTCTCTGTCTGGGTGAGTGTTCTTGGTCAGGACTGGCTGAACTGGGTCCTTCCTGGTCACTGACCAGGTTCACAAAGATGCCCTTTGCCAAGATAAACCGACTCTGCGTCATGATCTGCTATGTTGTCTATTTTGTAGTTTTGCTGTGTTTCCTAATTGCTGTTTGTTTATTTAGCACCATCTCTCCTCTCACCCTCACGAGACTTTAAACTTCTACTAAACTTTTGCCCATGTATCCTGTATGCTGGGACATCCTGGGTTCATGGTAATAATCTGCTTAATGGCTTTTTTTTAGCTGGGAAACAAATGTATTTGTGTGCTTTTCATGCAGCAAATAGAAGCTCTGTTCTGTGCTATAAAGTGATGCCTGGTGTGGGTGGTGGTCAGATACCCGCTGAAGCTATAAGTCTGCAAGGTCATGGCCTTGCAGGCATCAGAGGGAGGCAGCTATTGAAAGTCCAAGTGCAGGGCAAGTAGAGCATTGCATCTCCTCAGGTTCCTGTGCAAAGTCAGAAAACTTCAGAGTGGTGAGAAAGGTATGGGAGCAGCAGGGACATTTGGGACCAGAGGCTTGTAGGAGCTTTTCTATGTGCAGATTTCAGATCCTGTTGGCTTAGTCATTCATGTTTAGGATGGTGAGAAAGATGTGAGAGGACAATTGAATAGCAGAGATTATTGTGCTTGGGGAACCCTGAGAAGCTCTCAAAAAACAGTGGGGGTAGGAGAGAGGGAGTGGGGAAGAATGAGAAGACAGGGAAAGGAAGGAAAATAGAAAGGCAGCTATCTAAATTGCAAATGAAAGGAAAGAACTACAGTGGATGGATTCACAAAGCAGGGCACTGGAGGGTGCATCATTTGCTACTGGGAATATGGGCTCTAGAAAGACCTGGGGTTCAGGCATGTGTAGCAAGCTAAAAGATGGAAGGATCTCAGTAGTCCTGTGCTTTTCATCTTTCCTGGGTTGCCATGGAGAGGATGCTGGCCTCTACTGCTTGCCTCTAGGGTGCCAGGCCCAGGTGATAAGGAGGATGCAGCAGATAACTTTCATGGGCTGACTCCTCTCTCCATCTTGTGCTGGAGACCAGCATGCCTCTGCAAGAGTGCTGACAAGAGAGTGCCAACCCTACTGGACATGAAGGTGACTCAGTAGCAACCATAGGAGCCAGAGGTCTGTTCGGGGCTTTGCATCTGCTGGAGGCCGACAACAGCAGGGAGCTTCAGGCACTGTCCTGGCCAGGGTGGTTTTACCACTCCAAGGCCAGCCTGGGCAGAGGCCTCTCCATGTGAGACGGAAAAGCCACTGCCTACTTCCTTCCATCACTTTTGAGTAGATAAGGCCTGGTGTTCACTTCCGAGTGGAAAATTCAAGGTAGTGGGGTTCCTGAGTGGCAAGGTGGTGACTGCCATGCCAGGAAGGATGAACTTAGTGCTAAGGCACTTGCCGAGGAGGAAAATTGTGCACAGAGAGCACCAGCCTCCTGGGGAGGAGGAGGAGGCCCACTCTGGAGGGGAACATTCTAAGTCTAGGCTCTCTAGAGAGGCTTTTGGTGGGATCTTACAGATCCTAATTACACTGAATTCAGTTCTCTGAGCTCCTGTGCCAGTTCAGAAAGCAATATCTTGAAAGTATGCTTCTGTCTTACATTAAATGCAAATAGGCTTTTCTTTTGACTTGGATAGTTTAGGAAATTGCAGTGGGAAAAAAAACAGCCCTGGCCCTTTGCCTGCCTAACTGATGCAGCAGATAACTTTCATGGGCTGACTCCTCTCTCCATCTTGTGCTGGAGACCAGCATGCAAGCCACTTGTGCTGCGTGGGACATCTTTGTGTATTAACTGACAAGCCTCAGGGGGGAACCCTGACCCTACACTCATGCTTTCCCTTGGCTCTTGGAGTTCAGCCTTTCATTTCCAAATGAGCTGCAAGTATCCTCTCCTAGATTGAATTATGCTAACACTCAGAAATTAAATGTACCTGGCTTTAATTGAGTTGTTGGCATTCTTTCTTGTGTTCTCTTTCTGAGGTGGAATCTCTAAGAATCATTCTGGGGCAGAAACGTTTATTTCGCATCTCACAGAGGCAGGACCAAATATGCATGGTGCTCAGCTGAGACCACTAGCCAGGCCTTCCGCTCACCTCCCAATTCCCTAATCTAATCTAACTCATGGGGTTTGTGGGGTTCATTTAGGCAGCAGAAGCTGTGCTATAATTGTTACATGTGCCAGCAACGATTTGTACCATCTGGGTATGGGGGTTCAGGGTGGGTGGGGAGAGAGCAGAACAGAGAGAGCCTAGTACTACCACAGAGGAAGACTGTTATTCTATTACCAAAGCGATATAATTCAAGAGTGGCTGCAGAGCAATTGGAAACTAAGGAATGAGAAGCAATGTAGTTATAGTAAAATGTCAAAGTATAATGAAACAGGGGAACAGCACTACTTTATGATACAGCCAAGTTACAGGCAGGTGGCAGCTGTAAATATGTATATAAATAACAATATGGATGAAATGTCAGGCCTTCCAGCTGGCTTGGTTAAAGCACTTTAGTAATATTCTATTTAGGGTAACAATGTAGCTTGACAATTTCCACAAAAATGCATCATTTAAGAATGAATCGGCCCACATTAATGTGTAGGTGATCTGAATTGCGCTAAGATCTTAGAACAACACACAGTACTTCCTTTGTCCCCATCTGCCTGGAATGGCCAATAGCTTCATGTTCCACAAGGTTATATTCAGAAGTAAATGGTGTTTTTCTTGTCATAGAAAGTGTTACTTTATTATCAATAGCATGTGCACACACACACACACACACACGCACATGCACACACACATGTGTGCATGTGTGCACACACCCACTGTCATTGCCCCAGAAATGGAGTCTTACCTATAGGAAGGACTCAGTCAATATCTTTGTTTGTTTATGCACAAAATGTACAAAGCACTTTCCATGGTGCTAAGGATCTAAAAGTAAGCAAAAATGTTGTATAGTCTCAGACTTCCTAGGTCATATTGCAGTGGGAGAAAAAGGATATGAATAGATGAATCACAGGAAATACATGTAAAATTTCAGTGATGCATTCTATGTGTCTTGATTGGGTCTACCAGGGAAGATTTCCCAAGGGAATATAGACTGGCGATGAGACCAAAAGGCAGAAACATTAAGCAGTTAAAGAGGAATCAGAATAACATACTGGCCCATGAGATGGAGACATGCAAAGGGTTTATGGCAGGAAGAACCTTATGAGTATGGGAGAGGCAACAGGTAACTCCCCCTGATGAAGCCAGTTAGGTAGATAGTGGTTTAAATCTGCTTAGAGTATGGAAGTAGAGGCAGCCATACAAGGTCTTGCAGCTGTGATCAGGAGTTGTAACTATTCCCTAAGGGAAGGAATGCCT
The DNA here is from genome assembly GCA_004363535.1 of Dasyprocta punctata. NCBI lineage: Eukaryota > Metazoa > Chordata > Mammalia > Rodentia > Dasyproctidae > Dasyprocta > Dasyprocta punctata. The sequence goes on along the minus strand of RJWM01000192.1, from coordinate 249,760 downwards.
TGAAGGGGTTTTAAGTAGTATAGTGGTATAGTATAGTAGTATAGAGAAGATTAGGACTAGCCCTTAAGAGCTATTGTGTTTGCTTTGCAATCAGCCAGGAGGTCCAGAAGGAGAGAAGCTGCTTGGCACAGCAGGCCTTGCATGTGCGTTCATAAACATGTTCTGAGCATCCACTTTGTGTCAGCACTGCTTGAGCCACTGAGGATGTAGACATGCAAGAGTGCACTCTTGCCCTTGAGAAATACATGGGATGAGGATGAGGAAGCCGCGCTCAGCAATGCTGGAACTACTGAACTGTCTGAAGAAATTGCAGAGCATGGAGGAGTGAGCACGTTGAGCCTCAGGGGTTGCTACCCAGAGAGGATATCTTCTGAACAGTATTTGGAGAGGTGTAGGAATTGTCTTAGCAAAGAACAGTTGTGTAAAGTGCTAGTGTCATGACAGAGAGTTGAAGAAATCTCCCATTAAAGGGAGATAACAAAGACCCTGGGACAGCAGACAGAATAGTACTGATGTGGACAAGAGTGGGGACAAGAGTGGACGCCCTTGCTCAGTATCTTGCTCATCTCCTGAACTGTATTATATCCACGGAAGGCAGTTTCCCTAGCTGTTAAGTCAAACTCATGATTTTCCCCTCCCCTTTCCCCCACTTCCCAGTCATATGTATATTACAGGTTATTGCAAATGTTCAACTCAGGTTTATAAATCACAGAATTCCCATGCATATGGGAAAGAAAATATGCATTGGAACTACCTTTGGATTGTACTTTCTGCCTTGGTGTGTGAAGGAAAGCTACATAGATATGTCTGATGTCACCAGGTTGGATCAACTGATCAGCAAGATGAAATAACAGCCACAGCTGGCAGGACAATAGCAAACACTGGATGAAATTTGAGAAGGGACGTGACGGAGAAGAGGTTTCTGCCTCCACCTAAATCCAGCCATCTTTTCACTGACACATTTTTACCAGGAACACATGTAGTAGCTGTTCTGTATTCTGTCCTTTGTGAACTTCCCCTGACTTTCTGAGCCTCAGAACAAGGATGGGGCAGGACAGCTTTGTAGGAACAACTGCGTTGTAGAACAGTTTTCAGAGTCTGTTACCCGCACTGTCCGTATGCAGAGAATACTTGGCCAACCCCTTTACCAGAGCAAAGCCCATCTTTGCAGGCTTCGTTCATTCATTCATTCATCCACTCATCTACCATGGGAGTCTGTGTCAGGTTCAATGCTGGGCACAGATGACTTTATAATTAAGAAGACATTGTACTCTCTGACCCCTTTGGCTTGCAGTGGTAGCTAGAATAGATTATCAGGAGCTGATAAATTTCGATTATTGCTTTTGTGTTCTGAGGCTCTCAGTAGTTCATTCTTTTCATAGTCAGATACTTCACATTTCAACTGCTCCTTGGAGAGACAGACAGAGAGGGAGAGATAGAGAGAGAGAGAGAGAGAGAGAGAGAGAGAGACAGAGAGACAGAGAGACAGAGAGACGGGGGGAGTGGAGAACTATCCAGACTTGTTTTCTGAGGAAGGATTCAACAGACCCCACAGTTGTTTATAACCAAATATTAGATATTTGCATGGCTACAGTCATTTTATTAGGCATATATAAAGAATTTTACACTTTAATCAATGGTAATCACTAACATTATTAAGTTGGTGTAGAGTCTAAAACTCATTCTCTCCCTTTGTTCTTCTGACCACCCTATTAGATAGACACTCTTAATGTCTAGTTTTTGGAAATGTCAAGTTGAATTCTTTTATTAAGGGCACAATATCCAAGGCTTTGGTGGGTCCTACACGTGGTCCAATGCTATACATGGAATTCTTGGTATTTTTTAAAGAAGGTGTTCCACATTTTACTTCTATATCAACCCTGAAAATTACGTAGCCAGTCCTGAATAAGTCGCCTAAACCAGGGTCACCAGAGAGTCAGTCTAACCACAAAATCTATTCCTTATCTGTAACAGCTCCACTATGCTATGGACCCCCTTCCGCTGTTCCATGTAAAAGAGGACCTGATTTTTATTAGAAATGCAGAAGGTGCCTGCATAAATCCCTAAGCTGTGGGTATTTTCTCATGGTAAAGTGAATCACCTTTTAATATATAGCCACTCAAGTATATCCACTGTGTTGATATATCACTTGTTTTATGGGGCTGGATTAATTTCAAAGTAAACACCAAGTACTCAGCTGAAAAGCTGTAAACACAAGACTCAACGTGCATCTCCAGCTCCTAGCACCATTTGCCAAGGCCCCAGGTCTCTGTGTATTACCCTGTTTGGTGTAATGATATTTTTGTATAATAAGTTCTGCTCAACCATTTTCAAATGGATTCTAAAGTTTGCTTGCAAGGGAGTGTGGGAATAAAGAAAATGCACCTCCCTGTTTCTCTGGCTACCCTCACCTGCCCTGTGGTCATTTAGGAAAGCTCATATTCTTGAGTATGGTGGCACCTATGAGACCACCTCATGGCTGTGCTCTGCCTAACAGCCCCTCAGGGTGCAGGTTTGGGTAGATGTCTTCTGCACATCTACTGTTCATGCCTGAGCCATAGTGCAGGGCCATTCCAGTCTATGGGGAGGAGAAGGTGTGTGTATCATCTTAGCATTCCTACATGGTTACACACCTGTGAGCAGTGACCCTGGGCTTCCAGAACATCAAGCAGCAGACTGTGGGGTCATTGAGTAGCAGATGCCGGCTGTGGGTCTGTGTCCTGGGCTCTGGTTCTCCTGACAATGGTGATCTAGTTTTGCATTCCAGTCTGACAGTTTTTACATAGATTTTGCTCATCATTCGTTTTTTAAATAATTGCAAACCCTATACACTCATGCATATCTCATGCACTTTTCATCTTGTATTCCTCCCTCCTGTTTAATTAAATGGAGAGCTGGTTGCATTTCCTCATGCTGTGACCTCAGGGATGTCACCAGAGCTCTCTGAGCCTCTGTATCTTCCTCTTCATCCTGCCTTTGATTGTGGATATTCTTTGTTAAGCATTTTAAGTTGCACGGAGCAGATCCCTTTGTCTGGTTCAAGGAACTGGTTTGTTGCCCTCAAACTTTTGGCATGACAAGGCTCTTCCCACTCCTCCCAGGGACCTGTGAGAACTCATCTGCCTTTTTTGTTTATAATTGGCGGAGGAGAGAGGACATTTTATAAGTATGTAGCTTCACACCAAGCAGCATATGGTCATTTTTAAAAACCAGTGGTAAAGATCGATATCTTTCCTATGACTCAGTGGGCCTGGGAGCCTCATCATTCCTTCCCTCAAGTTTCTCAGCTGTGGCTAGGCAGTCTCTCCTAGATCCTTCCACAGCCATGAACTTTCTTCCACAGAACATTTGTACTTGCTATTTTCTGGAACACTACACACCCCAGTCTAAGTAGACCCTACTTCTGGTCTGGATCCTATGTCCAATTTTGTTTATAGATATAAGCTCTTTAGGGATTTACTCCCTGACTAATCCTCCAAACAAGAACCAGATGCCCTGTTCCAAATGTCACTCACTTTTACTTTTCTTCATTGTTTGTGCCCCATGACTCTTCTGCCAGATCACACCTCACAATGACGGGGACTGTGTGTCATTGGAGCCTCATTCATCCTCAGGGCTTGCAAAAGCACCAACCTTTCCTGTTCACACGAAAGCGGGAGTCATCTGGTCCCGCTGCTCACTGCCTTCCCTGTGGGGCTGCATGGCCCTGCTCCAGTCTACTTTGTGCCCAGCATCTACCTTCCCTGCAGTGTTCTGGAACATGGATTCCTCAAATCTGCATCTCTGTTTATCTCTGCTTGAGGGTGATGGAGAGCATCTCATACTCAGGCTTTCAAGAGATGAAAAATACACCATACTTCCATCTGCCGCTTTTTATAATTTTATTTTAATGTTCCTTTTTCCCCTGTCATTGTTAAGGGACATTGTTAAAATCCACCTTCATCATGGCCTTTCCATTTTTTACTGACTCTTTTGTTATTCCTTGAACATAACAGAAATGCCCTCTCCTTAGTATCTTTAGCCACTACATCCTCTACCTAGAACTTTCTCACCTGACTCACTCTCTCCACATCATATATGACTTTTTGGATGAGGAGTTCTTGACCCCTGCATTAAAGTCATACCCCCAGTCTCACACACCCAGCTGGTGTTTTCTGCCTGAAGCTTTGCCTTATCATTTTTGTTAAGTGATTAAACCATGGATAGATAGGTGAATAGATGGGTGGATGGATTGATGAATGGGTGGTTGGATGAATGGGTAGATGGGTAGATGAATGAATCGATACATGGATGATTGGATAGATGGTTGGATGGATTGATGGATGAAAGGATGAATTTAGCCTTGAGTTTGACTATCAATAATAATGTCTTCTTTCTAGACCTTGATTTTGAGATGGATACCAATAAATGTATTTTGAAACAAATCTTCTGGAGAAAGTCTACAAATATTTTTATTTCTCTTGGTATAGGCAGTTACTTTGCATTTGCCATTTTGTGCAGAAAAATGGTTCTGTTCTTTCTTTCTTCACTGGAAAATTGAAAATTATGGTTAAAGTACAAATTTTCAAAACCTTGTTGGGGTAGAAAACTAAGCTACAAATCGTAACATGTTTTGTGTGACCAGATTAAAGCACTGCATCTAGTGTGTTGAACAATTTCAAATTTTTGCTGTTAATTGGAAAAGTTATTGATATGGCAACTGTTCAGCTTGGATTTGGGGGGACATTTCCAGTTTCAGATAGCCTACTGTGTTGAGTCTATAAATCATAGAAATGACCTAGAATTGCAACATTTTGGCATTTCAAATTATTGCTTGCACCTGGAAATAGCATCAAAATATCTTCCCCAGATTCATTTTGGTTTGGAGACTAGGATGAGCATAGTTTTGAGACTTAACTTTTATTCTAATCTTCTTTTAAACTCTTGCAGGCCATAACACACACATAATTGCTTTTACTTTTACTAATCCACTGAATGACTTTTGTACTCTACTGACAACTTATTGAAGGCAGAAATCATGTTTACATAATTTATTGCTTAAATATTTTAGCACCAAGCAATTGAATGTTGAGCTAAAAGTGGTTTAAACAAGAGGGGCATGTGTGATCTCCCTTAAGAAAAATTCAGGTGGCAAGGCCATTCTAGAGGGTTGGCTAATTCATATTCATATAATTTAGTAGTTCAAAAATATCATTAAGATTTCAGAGTTTTTCTGTATTTCAGATATGTCATTCTCACTGCTTTTGTCCTCTTAGGCTAGCATTCTTACTAATCCTAAGACAACTGCCATTGCTCCAACCATCACATAAAATGGCAACACCCAGAAAAGGAACAGGAAATGCCTCACTTTGATTTGCCTTCTTTGGGAGGAAAAAAAAAAGCCAGAAGTCTTAATCATCTAAAGAACAAAATAAGATCCCAAGACTACCTTAGAGTGGTGATTCTTAAACTTATCTGTAGTTCAGAAGCATCTAGATGTTTGTCAAAGTACAGAATTCTGCTCCATCCTCTCCCATCGTTTCTGATTCTGTAGGACCTAGGTGGGCCTGAGATTCTGCCTGTTTAAAAAGTTCCTCACTGATACTGACGTTGTGATCTCAGAACCATATTGTCAGATCCATAAACACAAAGTAATCAAGATTCACTACCTTGGCATTGGCAAGACAATCAATTCCTTTGAAAGGCACAGAACTAAGAAGCTGAGTGAAATACTTCTGCCAATCAGAAAATTACCTCTTGTTTAGTTAGCCAACAATGGCCAACACCAGTGGCATGTTAGGGTAACAGCACTGTGTTTCCTGTAACTAATCAGTTGACTGAGGAGAACCTTGGATTTGGAGCCACTGTTGCATCTAAATGTACATCTGCTGCTCTCAACGACTTTTACACTCAACACACTACTTCTGTGCGTCATGTTTCTATTTAGTTTTTCTTATAGTTGTTGCTTCCTCATTTCTGAGAGCCACAGTTTCATTTGAGCTTACTATGGCCCTGTTCTTTGGGTTGAGCAGATTTTCTTGGAGGATAGTATAATGACTTATGTCCAGTAGATGAAGAATTGGGGGCTTACAGGTGAAGCTTTTCCCTAAATCCTCATAGGCTGGCATGTTGGCATTAGTTAGAACCTAAAGCCTTTTGTCTTGGGTCCCAGGTAGCTGTCAAGATCAGGAACATAGCATCCCGTAGCTTCTGCGTGAGCTCTGCTATCACTTAGCCTTTGCCACTCCTTCACCAGAGTACCCACCCCCACTTACTGTGTGCTATGTTCTTTACATCTTCCAGCCTTCTGTGAGGTAGATGTATACCAAGGAGCATTAAAGGAGGAAATGAGACTGTTTTCTCCCCTTCCAAGCCAGTAAGCCTTAGGCAAAGTGGAACTGTGGAAATCTTCTCTTAGGGTCTTTTCTTGGCATTTGGCCTAAAATACGTTAGGTGGCCAAGCATCTGAGGTCATGAAGGACTCCTGCAGTCTTGGGAGGGGAGGGATTGGTCACAGTTGTGTTTTCTGTGTTTAGAACTGTATTAGTGGCTCTGATTCTGGCTGTATGGGGAGTCACTGTGAATTTACCTGGCTAGAAAGGTGCTTGTTTATCAACTGAACGTTCTGTTTGTTAGAAGTCCAAGCTTAGCAAGGCTGAACAGTGTTCTCTAGTGAGAGCCTCACAAGGTTTCTGTGAAGAAGTAAGTAGGGTGGCATTTCTTTCTAGAATCTCTGCCTAGGAAACCATTTTGAGACTTGCTTAGTTTGTTCTAATACGGATACTGGCAGATGTGAGACTGAGGGCCATATTTCCTGACTGGTGGTCAACTGGAAGATGCCTTTTGAGGCTGCCCCCATGCCCTCTGCTCTCTATAGGGCCCACCTCCCGCCTGCAGCAGCTGGTCATGTCCCTTCGTGCCTTCTATCTCTCAACCTTTCCCTCTGAACTTCTCTATGATGACAACGGCAGAAAGTTATCTACATTTATAGATTTGGTTGATTCAGTTGGGCCACCAAGGTGGAGCAGAGTAATCTCCTATCCCAAGATTCATGGCCTTAATTACACCTGTGAAATTCCTGCCTTAAGCAGTGTGAACTGCTGTAACAAAATACCAAAGCCTGTGTGCATTAGAAACAACAGAAATCTATTTCTCACATTTCTGGAACCTGGGAATTCCAAGATTCAGTGTCTAACCAGAGCCCACTTTCTGGCTTATAGATAGTGCTTTTCTTGCTGTGTCCTTCTATGGTTTAAACTCTCTGGAGTGTCTTTTATAGGGGAACTAACTCCAAATATGAAAGCCCTCAACCTCATGGCCTCATTACTTTTAAAAAACCCTACTTCCTCAAGCCGTAATGGGGCTTGGGAGTTAATGTCTCTACATCTAAATGTTGGAGAAGACACACATATTTAAAACAGTCCCTTTTGCCATATACAGGGACATACTGACAGGCTCCAGAGCTTAGGAGATAAACAAACACAGGGCATTGATCTCAGTATTGTTGCACCCTGACTCTGCTTTCTAAAGGAAGGTGCAGAGGCTCAGAAAACAATAGCACCCAATGAGGCATGGGCCAATGAAAGATGATGCCACTTCTTAAAAAAACAAACAAACAAACAAACAAAAAAAAACAGAATTAAGATTTTGAAAGTCACAGTGTCAGAATTTCTTTTGGGATGATCAAGGGCATTTTTCCTCTGTGTCAGCAATCTTACCCCTTTTGGGTGTATTGGTGAGTAGAGAATGCCAAAACCATCAAGACTGGTACTTGATGTCTTCTTCTGTTAAATGAGGTACTGTCTATGTCTTCCCCTCCTGTTATCTTCTTTCTTCTGTCCCTTGGGATTGCCTTACAGCAGAATGTTACCAGTCCCAGACATTGTAGGGACCCCACCCACCTCAGCCTTTCAATTTCTTAAGAATCTGAAACTCTTTCCTACTTCAGGCCCTTTGCATATTTTGTCCTTTCAGCTTGGAATCCTTCTTTTGGCCCTCTTTACAACATAGCTCAATCTTTTCAGCTAACTCAGTTGACATATCATATCCCCAGAGAACACTTCTGTACCAGTCCTAATGACTGTATAAACTCATTGCACCTTATAATAATTTGTTTTTGCCTGTCTTCTTGGTTCAGGAGGGACCCTCTGTACATCTGTGAACTCCATGAAGGCAAAGACTTCCTGTCTCATTCTTTTCTTTCATCTCAATACCTGTTCTTGGATCAGGCATATCATAATCCCAGTAGATGTTTTTGGAAAGAGTTATATATAGCACCATCATCCCGACTTTGCTCTAAGAAAGCTTCGGCACAACTCAACCTGTATTCTGCCCCTGACTTTATGGGATGCAGTATCAGGGTATGTGAGTCAGCTCAGGAAAATAAGACCATCATAATGGTAGAATAGTCTACTTGGCTTTATGAAGCCAGTCCATCCATATCACAGATTCTTGTTTGTGCCCTGGAGAATCACCTGTTTCTGAGTCAGTGGGGTCACTTATTCAGTGCAGATTTTTAGGGTCCTAGGATGGTGAATCAGAGTCACTGATGCAGAGCCCCAAGGGTGGAAATTGGCAGTGGATAACCGAGGTCGTTCTTATTGAGTGGGAAGTGTGAGGATATCTGAAATAGTACGTTTAGTATAAACTGCTATCTGTTCATGAGAGCATCCTCCTGCCTAACAAAAGCATCCAAAAACTATTTAGAAGAATGACAGGCTGGATAACTGAAAGCAGATATCTCTTTAACACATCACATTGTTCCAGCTTTAAGTAGAAAATGTATCTGTTCAGTTTTCCCATCTCACACTTATGTTGGAGTCTACCTGCTCAGTCTTTTCCAGACTAGGTAGCCCCTGGGCTCAGTCTATGCGATGGGAGGCCTGCTTTAATTAATAGTGAACACAGGAACAGCAGTTGGATTCAACTTCCAAGAAGCTAACACAATGGTAATTTGCATCTAATAAAAATGGGATTTATAGAACAAGAATCCTTACTGCCTCAGTCCTGCATTACCAAGTATGGAGACAATGCCATTGCTTTTAATGGTTTACCCAACCTCTACTATCTCATAATGATAACAAAGGTAAAATTAAGTGAATGATTGTTGTATGCTAAGCTAACCTGTATAACTGTATTATTTAATTCATACCACAATCCTGTAAGGCAGATATTGATGTTTCTATTTTACATATTAGAAAAGAGAACTTTAAAGAAGTTAACCTACATCATCACATGGTAGTGCTGTGTATGGGGTAGGGCAGATGTGAAGTTTACTTCAACTGCAGGCTATCCTGATCTTGTCTAACCCTTCCACGAGGCTACTACCTGGCTTAATGAAGGAGTATTTCTGCTTTGGAGCCTAGCGATGCATTTAGCAGTGTATCCTTAGAAGTTATTTTATCTGCTGAGTCTTAGTTTTTACATCTGTGCAGTGGCATTATGGTTTTGATCTAAAATGTTCCTCAAAAAAAAATGTCCATCCAACATCTCATGTGCTCGGAGATGGGGCTCTGGGGCTGTGATATATAGGGTTGCTGTACTTATCAGTGAACTAATCCATTGAGGACTTCATAGCAGCAATAAATGAGAAAGTAACTAATACAAAGTGGCAACAGGGATTGTCTGCTACGTCAGTGACTTTTTTTTTGTTTTTTGTTTTTTGGTCTTTTTGAGAGAGGGTTTAGCTCCACAGTTCAGCCAGCACTGAATTCACTTCGTTGCCCTGGCTGACCTCAGTCTCACAGAGATCCTCCACCTTCAGCCTCCCAAGTGATGGAATTATATGTGCCACACATCTGGCCTGTGTGAGTAATTATATAATAGGGGTTGAGCCTACATGTAACACATAAGCCAAGGTTCTCAACTGTCTTGTCTAAATTCATCATGTAGTGCACAGCATATTAAGTTAGGGACACTTCACTTCTAGAAGAAAGCTAACTACTTAGACCATTCTACCAAGATGGTAGAATGATGAAAAATCAGGTCTACAAAAGAAAGGTTGAGGAACCTGAGACTCTTTGGCTGCAGAAGAGATTTACTCAGTCCACACAAATTTACAAAGCAATCACCATGATTCAGACATGGAGCAAGGAACTTGGAAAGCAGAAATGAACAAAACAGATAAGTCCCTGGCCTCTATATGTACAGTTTCAGTGCAGTTAGTAACCAATGCCTATAAATATGTATACGATTTTAAATTATGATATGAAGAATATGTAACAGACTTGTCTGACAGAGGCAACAGACAGAGTATCTCTTACAGAGGAATCAGATTTCTAAAGTCCTTAGGGATGGAATAAAATCTGGCTCAAGTACAGTGACAAGGAGGATTTTCTGATGATTCCTGTAATCTGCTGGGCTACCACACAGGGTGGAGCAGATACCAAGGATAGATAACTTCCGAGTGTGGCTGTGTTTTAGTTATGTTCTCCTCGCTGAGAGAGGCACCCTACCTGACAAGTACAGTTTAAAGGAAGAAAGATTTGTTTTGATTCACAGTTTGTAGAGTCCAAAGCTGGCTGGCTCCAAGTCAGGGTGGCATGACAGAGAATTGCTCATGGCATGGCGGGCAGGAAGCAAGGAGAGACCAAGGGAAGAGAGGGGGAGATAAGATCTTCCAGGCCACACCCCCGGTGGCCAACCCTTTTGAACAGGCTTCACCTCTCAGCATCGTATTTTAGCCACCAACTTATCAGCAGGCTAATCACTAATGAGTATCACACCCCCATGGTCCAGTAAACTTCCTAAACCCCACCTACGAGTGCATGAGGCACTGGGGGGGTGATCAGAATATAAATGATAACAGGCTGGTACAAAAGAACCAGGAAAGCCCAGGTCTCAGGAGCTTAATGATTTCTGTGGTCAGTCCCTGACTGGTTTTTTTTTTTTTTTGTCAGTACCAGGGATCAAACTCACAACCTCATGCCTGCCAAGTAGGCATTTAAGCCACTGAGCCAAACTCCTGGCCCTATGTTTTTTTTTGAGGCAGGTTTGCACTGTGTAGTTCAGGCCAGCTTACTCACATTGTAGCCCAAGCAGGCCTCAAACTCACAACGCTCCACCTACCTCAGTCTCCCGAATGCTGGGATTAAAAGCATGCGCCCCCACACCCGGCTATGACTCTGGTTGTTTTATGTGTCAGTCTTCTTGAACTTTCTTAAGGACATGCATTTTGAGCAAAGAAGACAATGGGATGTAATAACCACAATGGTTGGGAAAACCCCAAATGCTGTAAAAGGACATTCAACCCCTGGAATGTTAGAGAAGGCCATATAATATAATGGGTTAGAACATGGATTTTGGAATCAAATGAATGTTGTTTCAAATCCCAGCTTATCATTTACAAGCTGTGGGATATTGGGAAATATAATTCAATTGTAAAAACGTGGTACGGTGATGAAAATGACTTTGTTAGTATGCCTGAGGATTTAGTGAGAATGTGTATCTACAGCAAAGTAGAGAAATGAACTTGGGTCTGTGTACAAGGACACTCTTTATCTTTCCACTGTCCACGTGGTGTGCCTTTCCCATTCCCTCTCCATCTCTGTGGAGATCAGGGTTGGCCTGCATGACTCTAGTCTCTGGAGAACCCTCCTTTGTTTCCAGAGAGCTCAATCTATAGCCAAAGTAATGAGCCTGATCTGATTCAGTCCAAGAACTGTGGTCACTGAACTTGAGTTGGTGTGTCCATAATTTGTACATTTTAGATAACAGGTTATTGCTAAGAGGGAAAACCTTTAGCTGAATCCAATACATTCACAGCAAGTGAAGCAGGAGGAAAATGCCTAATTCTGGCTTGTTAGCTGCTGAGCTTCTGAGAACAGAATCAGCTTAACTGCTTGCAAATAAGCAAGCATCACAGAACTTGGTTGAGCTGGCAAGAAGGTAACAAGCTGTGTATGAAAACCCTGGGATTAAATCTCCACAGCAAAATTGCCTGGTGCACAGGATCAAAAGCACCACAAGGGGAAAGAGACAATGAGCAAGCTCCCTTCTGCCCACCTGCCTGACCTTTACCATCAGGAACACCCCAGAGAGAATATACTCTGGCATCTTATCAAGAAATAGGGCTGTGCTTTAGATTAAAATTAAAACAATAAATTCTTCTCCGCTGCATATATCCCGATTAGATTGTTGACACTGTGTCAAGCTGTTAGGGAGATAAATTCATGCTGCTACTTGCACTCATCACACTGCGTATTTTTGAGTCACTTGGATGATGTTTTTTATATGACAACTTGCAAATAACACATTCCTTCTATCTCTCTATGAAGTTATTAACATTAATATGTGTGGAACTTTAGGGTGTCAGAGCTTTTGTCTCCATGTCTGATGTATGTCCCAACATGAGCCTTTTAGGAATCCAGGGAACTTCTTTGTTGGTAAAAATGCCAATGATGCATGCAAGAGATTTTAAAGTCTCCCAAAGGCAGGTTGTTGTCAACTGTGACAAATGTTATCAGGCCATCCCTGAGCAGAAATTTAAAGAATTTCCTGGTTCATGCTCTTGTTTCTTAAAGTTCATGAACAAATGCTTTTGTTGGTGGATCTCACTGGTGCCCAAGTCAAGGATGGGGAAGGTGCCAGATCTCAACCAAATTAGGGGTTTTGGAACCACAGTTCAGCCAGGCTGAGTACTTTATATCCTAATCAGCTCAACCTGGCACTTACACACAGACAGTAAGAACTCATCTCCCCATCTGTCTTTTACCCAACACTCTCAACTCCTAAATACAGGTGCTGTGACTATGAGGTATTTACCACTGTTTCCCCACAATTTTAGAGACTACCTGGCTTATTACAAGTGATCATCAAGTTTTTGAAATGAGTCATTGTGAGGATGGATGGATGGATGCTTGGACAGATGCGTGGACGGGTAGACGGATGCATAGAGAAATGAAGATATTCAGAGGATGAGCCTCAGTTGATTCCTCAGGGCCAGAATTTCATTCCACCTGTTGAATGTAATGGGTTAATATGAAATTATCAGGGTAAGGAGACTCTCCCAGGTTGAGATTGGGAAGTATATGTATTTTTTTACTTAAAAATAATTTTAACTCAAATTTTTCATAAGATAAAATGAATCAATGAACATCTTCCTGGTCCTGTTGCCACTGAACTTTCAAGTGTAAAAATAGTACATCAATAGTTAATTCATAGGATAAAGGAAGAAATAAAATGAAAATTTAAGATGTCCTTCCCAGCCAGTCTCTCTAAAGATATACCCACAGTAACTACACCTTGTATATTTATATTCATTCTTAGGGGAATTTTCCATGATTGGTGAGATTTTTTTCTTACTTTTTTTTTTTTTGATAAGAATCTGTCAATCCACAGAATGGAGATATCATTGTTAAATATCATCAATGGAGGGCGCATTTAGTTTTTGGCTTTTACTCACAGAACTGCAGTCTTTTAGAGCATCTTGTGAGATTATTAATGACATAAACTATTTGAAGGAGAATTTCTGGACTACATTATTAAAAGCATTTTTTAAACTTGGATAGATATAGCTGTATGTGCCCCCCCAAAAAAATAAATCTGAACCAGTGTGTGTTAGTATGACTTATTTTTAATGCTGTCAGCTATCATAAGCCACCCTGGTTAAAAGATACAAGGTTGGAACTTACAGTCCATTTTCTTCTGAATGTTACTAGGGCATTTCAAGGAATGAGTCATGATATTTCCTAATTTAAAATAAATTCTGAAAGGTAGCAAAACGACTCCTGTACTCATGAGTTATGTATATTAGATCGAAAAATGGAGAATCCAGAGATGTTGAACTCAAATATGATTTGAAGTTCTGTCCATTTTCTTGCCCTCAATAGATGTATTTAAAGTAGAAGAGACAGGAGAGGTTAAGACCTCCAGTCTCCTTCCCTTAAGAGTGATGTGTGATTCTCTGCTGTCTGGGAGCTCCAGGGTCTGACCTGCAGCTTGGCTGTCACTAATGCTGGGAAGAAGTGTCACCGGTTTGGCATGCTCCAATTCCATGGCATTTCCTGCTTCCTCAGGTCAAATGTCGGCCCCATTCAGTGTAGGCTGAGGAGACTGACAAGAGGGGCTGCATCTTTCACAGTGCACAGATGAGACAATGCTAGGAAAACCAGTGAAAACAGTTGAGCATACATTTACCATAACTTAACTTCTATGTCTGGCATTTCTCCTTCAATGTGTACTGCCTGGTGTTTGACATAAAAAGTTCAAAGAGCATATAACATGTTCATAATTTCTTCTTTTTCTTCATGATGTAATAGGAGACAAGTAGAGATATAACAGGAGATAGAATGATATAGATATGAATGCAGATATGGAAATAGATATGGATATATTTAGGTATGAAGATAGAGATGGGTATGTACATGCACATAGATATCGATGCAGAGATAGATACATGTCATTGTTCTCCTTTAGGATATAGGTGGATAACAGTATGAAATCTCAGCATTTCTGTCTGAACTTGTGGTCCCACTTGTGGAAGGAATCTATGCAAGCTTGATAAACTTTCTATTAACAATAGTACCCTCTTGAGACTGTCACACTTGATTCTCCTTGGGTTGATCCATTCAGAAGCCAATTTTCTCTATCATTCCACCATTGTAAGTTTGGAAACTAGTGTTATGAAACTTGGATAGAAAAATCTTACATTATTTTATTATAAAATACTTTACTCTGGAATATTACTTTATGCTGTACACAATATAAGCATATCATACAGGCCTAACTATGAAATGCCTCCTTCCTCTTCTCTTCCAGCAACTCAGCCCTTCCTCGAGACCCCACTATTAAAATTACTATGCACTTGTCTACAGACAGCCAATGTGAACATATGCACAGTCAAGAAATAGTAGCATGTGGTCACACTTCATTAAAACTAAGTCCAGAGGAATGGTAAAATTGTTTCATTAAAAATAAAAGTTACAGGGGTGTTGAGGGTATAGCTCAGTGGTAGATGGTTTGCCTAGCATGCAGAAGGCCCTGGACTTGATCACTTCCACTACAAAACATGAGAAAGAAATAAGTGACAGAGAAAAGAATAGTTGTTTTACAAAATTTATTTGATAAAAAAAATAGAGTGACAAGATGAACCCTCCAAAAAGATGAAACTTCTCTTAAGTATATATTGCTTTAGTTAGAACAAGTGTAGTATAAATATCATAAGTTTGAAAAAGATACATGAATTTAGCTATGCCTTTCATTAGTTGTGTGATTTTGGCAAATGATTAACTCTGCTGAACCCACGTTTATCATCTTCGATGAGTAGAAGAATGTTTTTGCTTAAGGGTTGGTGCAAGAAAAAAATGAATAAAAGAAGATATTTTAAGAAAGTATCTGGAACACAGGAATGCTCAATGAACGTGATTTGCTTATTCTCCTCTTTGCTTCCCCATATTATGATTGAATGAGACAACTCCTTCAGGAATAATATACTGTTGTGTTGTACTTGGCTGAATTTGATGGAGAGAGGGAGCGGGAGGAAGAGAGAGGGAGTGGGGAAAGAAGAGAGGCAAGGAGGGAGGGAGAGAGGGAGAGGGAGAGACAGAGACAGAGAGAGATGGAGAGACAGAGATAGAGGCAGAGGCATAGAAAGAAAGAGAAAAGTGTATAACCTAAGGTTATTTTCTTCTGATTAGGATTCTCCTCCCTCTCTCCCTCCAGTATGCATATGTGAATGAGATGTGTGGACATTCACGCTGTCTCACAGTTGCTTTCTTCCTAGATGATCCTTGTGTGAGTCAGTGACACTGATTGCAGGGGATGTACCAATTGCCCCAGCACTATCCAGTGCTCAGATTTTTCTATCCCTCTTATGTCCCTTTGGAAGCTTCTATTAGCTGGCAAGTAACTGGGTTATTAGCTAGAAATCAATGTTATCTTTTCATTAAAAATAGACACTCCATCTCTCCTGCTGTACTATTCAATAAATGGCCTTTTCTCATCTTTTTGGATTCCCTAGTGCTCTTCAACTTCACTATGAAGCCTATCTACTAATGCCTCCCATACTTTAAAATTAATGGTGGATCCTCCACTTAGACAAATTTAATGAGATTTGACAGTGCCCCCAGGGACCCTGAGAACAGCTCACTATTTAGGGGTGTGGCTCTCGAGTCACACTGGCTCTGCCCTTTATTACATGTGTAATTTCGAACATGTTTTTAATACATTAACTTTGCAATTCTTAATTTACCTTGTGTAAGATGGGCATGGTTTTACAAATAGACTCCTGAATATCTGGTGTAGATTACACAAGATGGCTAACATATAAATTATTTAGCATTAGGTGCTAATCATCTGGCACCGTGTATCTCTATTGCTGTTAGTGCCCTTTAGTTAACCTAATCCACTTATCCACTTCCCCTCATACATTCATTCAATGTTATGGAGTGGTCATGTTGCATAAATGAGCCACTACCATCCCCTGTAACTTTTACATGTCCTGTGATTAGATTACAAGTGGTTTTCACCAGGTCTAGGTATCTGCATCAGAGAGAGGCTGGCCAGGAAGCCAAGGAGTCTTTTTTGATCTAAGGGCTCTGAAAAGGGGCAGATGTCTCTGTAATGACCTAGCTTCCCTCTAGAGAGTGTGTTTCATGTGGACACTCAGAAAATCTCTGTTCTTTGCTGCTATTTTCTGTTGACTCCCAGATATTCAAGAGGAAAATGACTCAAACAAAAGGGTGGAGTATGTAGTTTCATTTCCAGTGCAGGCTCAGTTGGTGCTTCTAGATGAGTTTTACATGCAGATGGACTAAAGTCATGTTTATGGAATCAGGACTCTTGGTTACAATCCTGGTTTTGCTGCTTGCCTCCTGAGGGACACTGAAAGTTATTGAATCTACTTGGGCCTCAGTTTCCCCAAATGAAAATGGAAATTAAATAGTTCAAAGGCATTAGAGCAGCTCCCAGAGCACCTGAAATACATTAATGTCTGCACACATTGGTCATGGCTCTTATAGTAGAGATAGCATATATTGAATGCTTGATGTATCCCAGGCACTGAGTAGAGGACTGCATGCCAGGGAGGCAGCTGTAGTGTAGGAACTGGTAGAAGAAGTACTAGGGTCAGAATATTGAAATTTGAATCCTCACTCCCACAATCACAAGCAGTTCTCCTAATCGGTCTTCTTAGCGCTTTCTTTTCTTTAGATCCTCAGTGTATGGCATCCTCTTTAAAAAATGGCTGATACAGTTAGATCACGTAGTAACGATGGCTATTCTTATAGTATTAAATGTCACAACTGTGGTTCCCACAGTGCATATGAGTTGGTTTTGTCACTTCCTCTGCAGGAGTAAGGACTAGATAAATAAGGAATATTCTGAAAAGGAAGCCTTCCTCATCTCTAAGGGATAAGGATACCCAATTGTCCCCAGAAATGTCACTTTTGGGGCACGTTCTATAAAATATATCAAATTAAATCCTTCACTTCATTTCCCCAGAAATGCCCCCTTTGAAGCACTGCTCTGTCCTCCCACAAATCTGTACCATGGAGGCAAGAGAATGTGAGCAAGATTTGGTCTCCCCACAAAATCCCTGCCAAGATGTACGAGGCTGCATATAAATTGCATTGAATTTGGCTGGCCATGGGCTAGCTCTACTTTTATGCTGAATATCAGCAAAAAGTATGAAATGGAGATTACATTTTCAATTCTGGCTTTTTTCACCAAAGCTCTGCAGAGATGCCCTCATCTCCCCCCATCCATCACAGCAAAATTGCATTGGTGTGGAGTCCCAGAATCCCTATTCCTTCCTGGGAACAGTATCCAGCACTTTTTGTCAGAAAGGAACAGTGGGTATCACTCTTCTAACAGCTGGTGCCTTTATTCTTTTTCCCCAGATCTCCCTTTTTCGCATGATGTTTTGTTCTTAAGATCTATCATACATAAGAATCACAAAACCAACCACAAAAAATGGCATTTTCAAGGCTGCTAAAATTGGGATATCTGTCTCTTGGGTTGTTTGGGGCAGAAATAAGACATTGATGCAAATGCGGTTCATCCTCCGACAATGAGAAACATGCTTATTACTTCTTCTTGAGATACATGTATTCATACTAGCTCTTTCAGTTCCTGTCCCCAAACGGCCCTAAATCATTGTCAGTACGTTGGCTGCAGCTTAAGTCTATGTGAAGCGTGTTTACTGGTGGTGGGGAGATGAGGTTGTGCATCTGGCTTTATATCAGCATTAGCTTCAATATTTCAGCAGCCCTTTCCTGCCCACATTCCTCTCTTCTCCCTCCTGCTCCCGGAACGTGATTGCCTGGCTGGCTCCCGGAAGAGAAAACGTGCTAAGTGAAATTGACAGATTCCAGTCTGGCTCCATATGGCAAGGCCTGAGTTACATGTTCCTGGGATCCCCAAGCTGCTCTCACCTTATTAAGATGGTAGTAACTACATGCAAGTCAAGTTCACTGCACTGGTTTTAATTCTTTGGGCCCTAGAGATCATCCTTAGACTTAAAGGTGGAATTAGAGGCAGGATCATCCACTGCAAATGTGACCTTTTCTTTTCCTTACAGGAACCGTGCAGTGGAGAAGAAGGTAGGTGAAAAATGGACCCAAAGGTCAGAGAAAAGTCTTTGGAAAATGCAGAGCTGAGGTTACATGGCTTTCAAAGTCCAACAAAGACGTATAAGCATTGTGGTTGTGTTTCTTGTTTTCATCTGCACTGTCTGAACTTGTGAACTCCCACACATAACTGAGAGTTTTACTTTGATTTATAAGTATATAATTTGAGCTCCTTCTTCTAGCTACACTATTTGAAAGCCATAAATAAAATTAAATCTAAATCAAATAAGTGCATTTTAAATGAATGAGCATTTCCAATCCAGTGATTAAGAGCTGGAGTGGAACTTCATATTTTTACAATAATAGTAGTTTGAGTGCCTCTGTAAAAGAGAGTTCTTTGATGACTTTTCACTTTACCAAGGATTTAAAGAGTTTGGCTAACTTTATATACTGTATTTTTCTATATTCTGATCAAACTAGTTACATAGAATGGAGAACACTAAGAAAGCAGAGAGTCACCCTATTTGAATAGCTGAGATGGAGGGGTACAGGGAGATGTATAGAATCTACTCCAAGTGGTCTTAAGTGAAAATAACATCCAAAGAGAAAGGACTCTTTTTAATTATTTTTTTTTACAGATAATAAAACCCAACAACACAAAACAAAATAAAACCAATTAAAACAAAGCAGTGAAATTGTACAGAACTTCAAAGCAGGATAATAGGAAAACCACAATGACCACCATAATGTATCTTGTTATCTTCACAATAGGTGTCCATTCCATCAGGTACGGCAAAATCAAACCAAAACAAAACAGAATAAAACCAGTCAAATCAGAACATTGAATAAAGCAAAACCATCAGAACAAAACAAAATAGTGAGAACAACGTTGGACCTCAAAAACAAGATAGAAGGAAACCCCCATATTTGCTATATTGCATACTGTCATCCTCCCAACAGATGCTCAGATCGCTGGCCCTAGGCCTACAAAGTCTAACAAACAATACAAGCATTTAGTTGCTTTTTTGTACCTCAGTTGCTATCAACTCAGCCTGTCCCTTCAACTAGCCAGTTACTAATGGGGGAGGGGGTTGTGTGGAGTACTTGATTCTCAGCCCACAAGCCAGTAGGCTCACAGGAAGCACTATCTGACTTCTGTCTTCCTGGGCACCGCATGGTTTGCCAGGACTCTTAAGGGGTTGAGAAATGGGAGAATGTTAGACCTGGAAATGAAGACTCAGCTAGAGCTGTCCAATTGCTGAAGTTCTCCGGCAGTGAATGGGACTGGACAAGAGGAGGTCTAAAGTTACTAATAGGACTGAAATTCCCCCATTCTGGGCATTAGCTCATGCATATTGAAGTGGTTTTTTTAGGCACGCTAAACTTATCAAAATTATAAATGAGTCAAGTCATTTCAGAAGCCGTGTTTTGACAGTATTTCACTAACTGTCACAAAACCTGAACCTCTGAATATGGGCAGTTGAATCAATTTATTTTCCTTTTAGATGAAAGTAACCCCAAACGGGCTACAATTAATTTTTAACTTACTGCCTCATTGAATTTTCTTTTTTCTTTCTTTAAATTTGTACATGTTTGTAGTACATAATGTTTACATTCCTTGTGGATAATTGGTGAATGTACCCAATACATCTTAATTCTTTTTTTCATCCCCCTTTCCTCCCCTTCTTCCCTCTTCCTTCCATCTCTTAATCCCTTTCCCCTTTTAAAAATATCCATCTCTGCTTGCTATTGTCTATTTTTTTGCTCTTTATTCACATTTTGGATTTCTCATACAAGAGAAATCATTCAATATTGAAGCATGTGTGTCTGATTTACTTCACTTAACAAGTATGATCTCAAAGTACATACATTTTTCTACAAATGACACAAGGTTGTCTTTCTCTATGTCACTGTAATAGCCCATTATTGTTGCGTGGGTTTGTGTCCTGCTTTTAAATGAATGGATCCCCTCTAAATGCCAAAGATATTTAGGAAGGGTGCCCATTCCGGGAACCAAGACCTTAAGAGTGGACCCTTGTTACAGCTTTGTATGGGCTAACTTGCTAACTCAATGAATAAAAGTGAAGACTATCACCAATTACTTGGTTTCTGTGATGTACTAAGCATTGCATTCACCTCTTTCCACATGTGTTACCTCATTCGAAACTCAGAGCCATCATACGAAAGTAGAAAAATTTACCCCTGTTTCTAAGACACAAAAATAAGGTGATTTGTACAGCCTCACTGAGGTAGTAGTGGAAAAAACTGCCTCAATCTCAGATATCTAATTCTACAGTGTTTGCCCTTTCTTCAGGCCCACTCTGCCCCAGCAATTCTTGTCTCTGTATGAAAGAGTATGAAAGCCTTCTTCTGTGTGCACAAAGGCAGGAGGTAACCTGAGGTGTGAAGAGGAAAACAGTTCTTGTGTATCTGACATCACTGCAAGCTGAGAGGACTCAGCTCTCTGCTCTTGCTCCCCCATGTCCAGCCGGGGTGGGCACACAAGCTCCAGTGTCTCTACGCTATGATGACTTCATCTCTCAGTGTGGTGAAGTTTTAACAGAGCTCTATATGCATAGTGCTTCCAGAACCCCCTCAATAATGCACTGGCATGGTAGACATTTCAAGCTTAAACTTCAGTCCAGTCTCGGATCCCCTTCACCATGTTTTCATCAGCAATGATCTTTAAATTCATATAGAGGATGCAGCTGGTGCAGTCACATAGCTGAACCAGTCAGCCCTGATGTTATTCCCCCAGTGAGCCCATGGGTGCTCAGTACACACCTGCCTTTTGCTTGCAGGATCCATTTAAGCTATTCATTATCATGTTATTGAGGAAATATGAAATATCTTTATTCCTTGATGTTTTGCAAAAGCTGTGTGTCTTGAAAGAGCCATACAAGCTCTGTAGGCTTTGGTTTTCAGGTCCTCGAGTGAGGACTTTCATCTTCCCAGCCTCTACTATACCTGGTCCTTGTGAAGCAATGTGGGGTCACAGTGGGAGAAAGGAATTCGGAGCAAGACAGTCTTTTTTTGTTTTGGTACCAGGAATCAAACTCAGGACCTTGTGCTTGCCAGGCAGGCACCATGCTACTGAGCTATATCCCCTGCCCTGGTGCAGGACAAGTCTTAAACTCTGTCTTCCTTCTATGTATTCTATTGGCTTCAGTTTCCCTGGCTGTAAATTGGCACCAGTCATACTAACCTTTTACTGTATAGAAGATTCAGAGATAACAACTAGTACTGTACCTAATATGGCTCAGCAAATATTTATTCCATTTCCACAAATGACAAAGTGAATGTAGTCATACACTGGGGAAAACTAACATGATAGGAATATTAGTTCTCTGCCCTAATTATAGCCGACTCTTTTCTCCCCCATCCTATACTATTTACTTCCTGAAAGCCGCAAGCCCCGTTTCCCTCACTCCCCTTGTTGCAAACACGGAATCATTTTCAGTGGCGGATGCTTTCTTGCCTGGAGGCCTTGGTGCCGCATGAGCAGAGCAGAGAAAAGGGTGGAGGGAAGCACAGGCTACTCTCAGCTGCTGCTGAGAATCCTTCTCCACTTCCTCTGAGGGCACAGGCATGCCTGCAAGGGCCATGGGAAACCATTTGTGAGGAGTCATAATTAACGATCTGCTGGGTCTTGGCACTTACAAGGAAGCAGAAAGCTGCTGGGAATTGAAACTGCCTCCTGAATACACGTTGTCATCCCGGGGTTCATCTCTCTGACAGGAAAGAAGGGAAGCAAGTGGGAAATTCTGGGGGGAAGGACCTGAAGGACTCAGGAGTCCTCATCTCCCCAAAGCCCTCAGAGCGGGCACCCATTTGGTGGCATTGGAGTGATGTAGGCAAAGGATCCTGACTCCTAAGACAAAACATCTTGGGCTTTAGTTCTAGCTCTGCCCTTTATGCTTTAGGATATTTCAGCATATTACTTTACTCTGAACCTCAGTTTTGCTGTTGTGCAAAATTGGGGTATTGCCACAAACTCTGCAAGAGAGCCTGAATTTGAAATAGAGCTCTAAAGTGAAACATAGCAGGAACTCAGGGCCTTGTGCTTACCAGGTAGGCACCACGTCACTGAGCTACGTCCCTAGCTAGGATGCTTACAGTCTTGTGGATTGTGAAAACCATTTTATCTGCACAATATGTAGACCAGAAGGTAAGCAGGTATTTCTCTAGATATTTTTGTAGACTGTGTGCACCAATTAGCGGTGATATTAGCTATAAATTGCTGCTAATTATCTAGATACTTTTAAAGTATTGTAAACCTTGGTGGAATATCTTGATGGTTCTGTAATGCCATTCTGGTGAGTTAGTAGGAAGATTTCACATCTGTAATTTGATCTTGCTCGGTGTTACTGTTTTAGAAGTTTACTGATCCCTTGAATAAGTCGGGGCTGTTAAGACCCTGAAGTAAATTTGACAAAAATCAGCAGCAGCTACCTCTTATGTTGAAAGATTTTTGGTATTCCTTGTAGGAAATCTGTTAAGACTGCTTTGGATATTCTAGGAGCTGACACCTGCCAATCAGCTGATGTGGTGTCTACACATAGCAAGGACTAGCAAAGGTCCTGACAGCAACATGCCTTCCCAATTGTACTAATCACAATAGCATTTTGTAGTATCTATCCTGTCATTTTGCAGAGAGAGTTGCATCTTCTTAGGTATGCAGAAGGGTCCATCCCATTGCATTATGGAAGCTTAGTGATGTCAGCTATGGTCATTGTTAAGTGTGTTATGTAAGGATTGCAGCCCCACTGTGTAGCTGAGTGAGGAGGCCCCGGGGAGCTCAGTACAGCACACCTAGCTAAGGGGGATTGGGGGCTTCAGGAGCAGCAGGGCCATCTGTGATTTTGTTCCTGATGTTCTTCTGGTATCTCTTCAGCCCCTGCTACAATTTCCCTCTAATTCATCTTTGTAAATAAAAAGTCATCCACTAGAGTAGCTCTTCTCTTCCATTTGATCATCCGGTGTTCATTTGGGGAGGCAGTTGTGGAGACAGTACCTGGCCCCTGGGACACAAACTCTAGGTCTGTTTTACTAGAGATTCAGGAGGGAGAAAATGTTGTGATAGGCTCCTTTCATCAGAGAGAGACTCCCTGCTTGGGGTTAGAACTCTAAGGGATGAAGGAAGGAATTTTCCTTCCTGGGTGTGTTTGCTTATGCTCTTGAATGTACTGGTAAGCCCCTGCCTACCCATCTCTATGCAAATGAATCCTCCCACAAGCTCAGGATGTTCTGTCCCCAAATCCTGAACACCATGTACAGGAGATGTGCTTGTCTGTTGCAAAAACAAAAACCAAGAGGGGAACAGCTTTTCTCTGCAACAGTCTCCATGTTGACTTCATTGAGATTTGACAAAAGGCTTTCACCAGGATTTGAGATCTGACTGTGTGCTTCCCACTCTAAATGACCCTGGGCCCTCAGCCTGGAACAGGGTGTTTGGGAGAGAAGCCACACCCATACTAAAGGACATTATCCTTGAATATACCTTCCTGAGATAGCAAAGTTGAGTTCCTCTTACTGTGACATGGCTGTGCTGTACTTCCAGAAGCAATACCCAGCATTGATTGACTATGTCCTCTGAGTCTGTGAGAATGGCCGTGTGAACTATTTTGGGTCCCTCCTGGACACCATGAGTGACGAGAGAAATGGAGAAATCCTTCCATTAGTGATGAAGAGCACTGGCTTTAGAGTCCAGCAGATTTAACATTTTATCTCTGACCAGCCTTGTGAACTTAGGTTTTATGTGACTTAATGAACTACACTTGAACTCTCAGAAGGGAGAAGTTGCTGTTAGTATCAGGATAGTGAAGAAGAGATTTGTCCTCAACCCTAGGCCTCAACTTTCTCAAAACCACTGGAGAATGAGTTACTTTCATCTGTGAGAAGAGGCAAATGATGTGTGTCATGTTGAAATAACAGTGTTAGATACGTGCTCAGCATGGTCTCTTGCACCTAGTAAACCCTTAGTACATGGTAGACTCTGTTCTGGATCATTAACACCCTGACCCTGCCTGTGATCCTACCATTGTCATCTATGTATGTAGCTCCTGGACGTGCAGGCTGGGGACAAAAAAAAGGGCATGGTCGTCCTTAGATGCATGATAACAAAGTCTTTCTTCATCGTTCTACAGGGAGGGAAGTACTGCTATTTAAACATGGGTTTTCTGATGTTGAGTCTAAGTCTAACATTCTAGTGAAATAAGTTGCTTAGGACCATGTGGGTATATATATACAGGGGGGAAAACAGGCCTTGGAATAATTAAGATGTTACTCATCTTGAGAAATTACACTTGAACTGGTTTATAGTGGAAATGAAACAATAAGTATTTAAAAATTAAGTTACTGTTTACATACAATTAACTTCACCCATTTAGTGCAGAGGTTAAATTATTGGCAGTTGTATACAATCTTGCAACCTCCAGGACAGATTTATCATCCTCAAAAATTTTTTGGTTTTCATCTTTAATCTGTTCGGCTCCCAGTCCTAACACCAAGAAGCTACCAATCTTCTTTTTCTCTCTGTTGCTTTGAATTTCGTGTCATTGGAACCATACTATGGACAGTCTTTTGTGTTTGACTCCATTCACCTAAAACTAACATTTTGCTGCTCAAAGAGCAAAAGTAATTGGGAAGGGAAAAAGGGGAAACAGGGAAGGGAAAAGGAAAAAGATATAAATCTGTATATATGTATATGTAAGATAACTAAAATGAACATACTGCTGAATGTATTAGTTATTGAGAAAGAATGATTAATACTCATATGATTAGATCAATTTTACATGTCTATATCTGTTAATGTAAACAACCATTTTGAAGGCAATGATACACCATACTGCAACTGTTTCAAGTTTCTATCATCCTGTTTTGTAAACCTAAATGTTACTGTTGTGCATTTGCTCTAGTCATTTGTTTGTCTCTTTTGCTTTTTGTCTTTCTTGTATGTCTTTTTTTCTCTTAAATAAAAAAAAAACTAACATTTTGCTCTTTTGTATTGTTGAGTTGTGTTCTACAGTGGGAATATACCACAGTCTGTTTATCCATTCATCAGTTAATGGGAATTTGTTTTTAGTGTGAGACTATTTTGAATGCCATGGAATTTGCATGTATGTCCATATGTGGGCACATTTTTGTATTTCATGGGTAAATCCTCAGTGGAGTTGCTGTGGGCGCATGGCAAATCATTCCCTTCAGTGTACAGTGTAGGGTATCTTTTAAAACTCCTCCAAAGTGTCCTTTTTATTTTTATCCAGGCTTGAGACTCTCTGGCCTATGTTTTGTATGATTTAATGCAATCTTTAGACTCAAAAGGGGGAAATTGTTAGTATCAGGATAGTGAAGAAGAGATTTGTCCCCACCCATAGGTAAGGCCAGACTTACTCAAAACTACTGAAGAATGAGATACCCTCTGAATTTTCACAACTGAGTTGGATTTTTGTTGTGTGTATGAAGTGTTAAATTTTCTAGTATTAACCCATTTTATTTTAATAACTGAGCATTCATTCTAGATATGGGAAGTCAGATTCACTTATGTACCTTCTGTGTAAACTTTAGTTAATAAAGGACATGTATGTTCACTGACATGTGCTATTTGTTCTACATCTGTAATAACTGCTTTCTCTGCACATGCACACACAAGTACACACTCATATGTTATCTTCCCCTCACCATGTTCAAGGAAGACCATGCCGTGACTCTGACAATTTGCCTGGTTACGCGTTATTGCCTGTACATTTCTGGAAGACATTTCACCATCTTCTATATTTTTCTTTGTACTTTCATTTCCTTCTTGTTGAATTACAAATGGATTAACATGCTTAATACGCTTTGCTTCAATCCAACTAGATGCTGTAACCTCCCACACGTGCTTTTTTTAGTTTTAGAAAATGACAGGGAATGAGGTGAATGAACCAAGGATGTGGCCTTTGTCTTGAGGTAAAGCAGTTTTCAGCCCCCAGATAGGAGCTCCTCCCTCCCCTAGACAAGGGCTTCCACTCAAGATTATAAGGAAAAATTTTTAATAAAAGTTTACCTATGCAAGCATATGTCTAATGTCTAATTTTTCATCATGCCAAATAAGTAATAGTCACATAAATTATACATATATTTATGTATATGTAATTTCCTCCAACTTTTCCATATCTGAATATTAAAACCCTTGACTGTCATCTATGGATCCCCTAATCAACTTGGGTTTTGAAATCACAGATCCACCATAGCAAGTTTCAGCCTGTGGGACAAATCTGGCCCAACGCCTACTTTTTGTATTAAGTTTGATTAACACACAACCACACTCATTCATTTACATATTGTTCAAAGCTCACTGCAACTGTAGAGGTGAGTTGAAGCAACTACAAAGTATACACTATAAAGCTGAAGGTGTTTTCTCTCTGGCTCCTTATAGAAAGGATGGTGATCTCTGTGGTATCACTTGATAGGTTTTCAGCCTCTCTGTACTCTCAAAGGATCCTTGTGTCTCTTTGTATAGAGTGTTGGATTGACCCTGTTAATCTTACCTCAGACCAGTCACTCTACTTCTGAGTTCCATGTTTACATTAGTAATTTGGTTTTCATGACAGCTCCTGCTGTAGAGGAGGATTTGGGAAATGTAGGTGAAGTTCTTAGCATCGATGGTGTATGGCTTACAGAGGATAGGCTGGGCAAATCACAGCCAAGCCTGATATTTGGAAACTGTCATACTCCAGGTGGGATGTCCTGCTAAGAAACAAGCCATTACGGCAAAACCCAGGGGACTAGACAGAGAGACACAGGCCCATTCCTCAGGAACAAGCCACGCAGGAATGAAGGTGCCAGCACTGAGGCCTTTCTATTGGCCCATCTCTTTGTTCTATCACCTTGCTTCCTTTCAGTGATTTCAAAGACGCATAACCTCTTTCTCTTTTTTTTTTTTTT